>WNWK01001930.1:140915-239979 GCA_009830355.1 Cherax destructor | reverse complement strand
TAAATCTATCAATTAAATATATACACAATAGTCACCGTCATCAGCTGGAGTGTGCGTATGTTTTGTTGGGTGTGTGGGTTTATAAACTCCGAGGGCCGATCCTCGGTGTGTAAGGCTCTGACGGCTCCTTTACCCTGTGGAACCTTTAGTGACTAAAAAGTTTCCACAGAGGCAGTCCAAGACAAAATTTCTATAGCTTATTTACAGTGGAATATCCGTGGCCTCAGAGGTAACCGGGGTGAGCTTCAGGTGTTGCTCTCCCAGTTTTCCCGTTTGTGTTTGTGTACAAGAACCCAAATTACGCTCCACTGTTATCCATCCCATCTCGGGCTATGTTTTATTATATTCATCTAATCCTTTTCCCTGATGGAACCTTTAATGAAAGTGCACTTATACACACTGGTATTCCATACCATCAGCTCTTTGTTCATACTTCACTGCATTACACTGCAGCCCGCATCCACTTGAGTAAGTAGTATACAATCTGTTCTTTGTATCTCTCTCCTTCTCAGGCATTATCTATCCCAGATATATTTAATTTTCTGGTTTCTTCCTTCCCGCCACCACTTCTGTTACTTGGCGATTTTAATGCTCATCATTTCTTCTGAGGGGGATCTCACTGTGACTCCTGCAGCATTCAGTTAGATGCTTTTCTCACTTCTCTCCCCCTACATGTTTTAAATATGGGTACTCCCACCCATTTTGATTCTCGTACTCATTCTCTCTCTTGCATCGATCTCTCGGTTTGCTCTTCCTCAACTGTATTAGATTTTACCTGGTCTGTCCTCCCGGACTTGCATAACAGCAATCACTTTTAAATCATCGTTACTTCTCCTTCGTATTCACCACCTCCTCGTACCCCATGCTGGCAGTTTGACCGAACGAACTGGGACCTTTACTCACGTCAAACTGCTTTTAGTGAGGATCCTTCGTCCTCTATCGATGAGCTTTTACATCTCTTCTCGACCTCAGTTTTAACCGCAGCTTCACATTCTGTACTCCAAACCTTGGGCAGGCATTCTCAGAGGTGCGTGCCTTGGTGGTCTCCTGCTTGTGCTCGGGCAGTACGGTTGAAACACGCTGCATGGGGCAGATACTGGTACAATAGAACCAGAGAGCGACTCCTTGATTTTAAGAAGAGAGCGGTCATCCACCGTGTCATCCATGACACTAAATGCACTTGCCAGCGGGATTATGTTTCTACCATCACTTCGGCTGCCTCTATGAGTGCAGTCTGGAAAAAAAGTACGGAAACTGAGTGGTAAATAGTCTCCCGACCCAGCTCCCATTCTTCGGGTTGCCAGTGTCGCTATAGCAAACCCTATTAATGTTGCCACCAAAATTGGTAATCGTGTCCGTATCTCTCAGGGGCTCCATCTATGCCCCTCGTTTCTTTCCTCCTATTTGGCCGCAAGGAGTTCTTCCCCAGCTGTGGAAATCTGCCATTGTTCTCTCTTTCTGCAAACCAGGTATTACAGGACATGATGCCTCCCACTATCGTCCCATTGCTCTTAGCAGTGTAGTTTGTAAGGTGATGGAATGTCTGGTAAATAGACATTTGATGTAGTATTTAGAGACACGCAATAGTCTCTCCACTAGTCAATATGGCTTTCGTAAGGGCCGTTCTACCATTGACCCCTTACTACGCTTGGATACATATGTTTGTAATGCCTTTGCCAATAACCACTCAGTTATCGCCATCTTTTTTGACCCCGAGAAGGCATATGACACAACTTGGATGTATAACATCTTGGCCTAGGCTCACTCCTTAGGTATCCAAGGCAATCTACCATTTTTCCTTAAGAACTTCTTAACTGAGAGACATTTCTGTGTTCACGTTAATAATATGCTTTCCCCAGGCTTTGTCTAAGCTGGAGGTGTCCCCAAGGGATGTGTTCTGAGTACAACATTTTTCTCCTTGCTATAAATGATCTGGCATCTATTCTTCCATCTAATATTTTGTTATCACTCTATGTTGATGACTTTGCTATAGCTTCTGCAGGCGCTGACTGTCACCTCATTGCAGTTTCTCTCCAGCATGCGGTCAACCATGTTTCCAATTGAGCCACTACTCATGGGTTTAAATTTTCTAGTACTAAAACTCACCAAATTACTTTCACTAGATGTTCTGTCGTCTCTGATCATCCATTGTACCTATATGGCTCGTGTATCCCTTCTGTTTGACCGTCGGTTATCCTGGAAACCTCACATTACCTCTCTGAAGGCAACTTGTCATAGCCGGCTGAACCTCCTTAAAACTTTCGCTCATCTTTCATGGGGGGCTGATCATAGAACTCTCCTTTGACTACATTCAACCCTAATCTTATCGAAACTCGATATGGAGACCAGATATATTCAGTGGCCTCTCCTGCAGCTCTTTCTAGCCTTAATCCCATCCATCACCAGGGATTATGTTTATGCCTAGGTGCTTTTCGCTCTTCACTGGTTGAGAGCCTCTGTGCAGAGGCGAATATTCCATCCTTGACCGATCACCGTGATGCTCATTGCCTTCGCTATTATGTTCTCTCTTATGACCTCCGCAATCCTTCCATATACTATAGGGTAGTCACTGATGTTAGTAGACGTTCTTTATTTGTTCGTCGTCCCTGTTTACTCCGTTACCTTTTTCTCTTTGTCTACATTCGCTCTTGTCTTCTCTTCAGTTACCACCTCTCTATGTTCATGTAGCATCTCACTTTTTCCTACCCCCCCTTGGGAAGTTCTGATGGTTCATGTCTGTTATTTCCCAATACCATGCATGAAAGCCCAACTGTCTATGGTGGCTTCTCGCTCTCTTTTTCTTAACCACTTCCAGTCTCATTCTCATGCCATCGCAGTGTACACCAATGTTTCCAAGTCTTCTGATGGCGTCGGATTCGCAGCAGTGTTTCCAGAGTGTCATGCGAGGGCATTTATTAGCCTCGGCTAGCATTTTTACGGCTGAATTGTATGCCATTCTCGTAGCACTTATCTGTATTACATCTATGCCTGTGTCACCATTTGTGGTCATTTCAGTCTCCCTTAGTGCTTTACAGGCTATAAGAAAATTTGATATACCTCATCCCCTGGTTCTTCGTTTACAACTTTGGTTACGCTGTATCTCTACCAAGCACAAAAATATTGTTTTTTTGTTGGGTACCCAATCATGTTGACACAGGGCAATGAACAGGCAGACACTGCTGGACAGTCAGCAGTACATGACCTCCCAGTTTCATATAGAGGTGTTCCATTCACAGACTATTATGTTGTATACAACAAGCCACATATAAAGAGAGGAGCTACGACGACGTTCGCCGATGCATTTCAAGTCACACTAACACAAAGACGGGGAGTGTGTTAGTGTGACTTGTAATCAGCCATATCTCTATTCTTTTTTTCAGTCACGGTATTGTGCCTTTATTATTTATTATGTTGTAATTGCTACTCACCTTCGCACCCGCTGGCAACAACGTTGGTCTGATCTGCTACATAACAATGTCGAGGTTGGGAGACTACAATCTTCCGTCTATGCATCGGCCACACTCGTCTTACTCACGGGTATCTCATGAAGAGGCTCCCTGTTCCACTTTGTGAGAATTGTCAGGTTCCAGTTTCTGTTAGCCATATTCTGTTGGACTGCCCACTCTATCAACGAGCACGCAGAATTTACCTCCAACGTCATCACCGCTCCTGATGTGGTCAGGCATATGATCACTGTCTTGAACACTATGTGCTTAATTGCCCACTTATTGAGGAATACAGAGATAGACAGTATAATAACCTATGTGACATGTCAAGATATCATATTAGTGAAAATAAGATACCAGATATACTAAGCAAATTTCCTAAATTTGCTTGTAACAGATAAGTGAACTGTAGATATGTAGATATAAATCCAAATGTACACCTGTTAACCCTTTTGGAGCCTAGTTCCAAAGCCTTTAGTGTATCCATATGCTCTTGCGCTACCGTCCACAGGATGGATATGGGGTGCACAATAAACTAGCCACTTCGGTGGCAAAATCTAAAATCGCTCTACTGCCCTTACTTTACCTTCCCTTCTTGCTTATGGACCCTTCTTTAACCCAGACTCTCTCGTTGACTTTTTGACAGCAACTTATTTACTGTACAAACTTTGATAATGCTGCCTCTAGCACTCCTCACAGCCCTCTACCCCAGCATCATCCACTGCCCCGCTGTACTCCATGACCTAATAATAATCCCTCTTGCAACCCAATACCCCTGTACCCAATACCCCTGTACCCTTCCCTGCCCTGCTGCGCTGTATGACACTTGTAGGTTCAGCTCTTTTATAATTCAAATTCAAATTCAAATTCAAATTCTTTATTTCTAGTAATATACAAGTGGGGTGTACTTATATTAATGTACATTTTATGAAGTAGATATTACAAGATGGCCAATAATATGCCTAGGTATGCCTAGGCTTTTCAGGCAGTCTTATGATAGGTCTTACTCAATAGTGACACAATGATTATACTGATAGTAAGGTTAGGTAATTGTAGTGATTAACTAGGTTTACAAAATTGAGGTACTGAAATTCAAACATTTAAGAATTTAACAAATAGTTTAAAGAATTTAACAATTAGTTTATATATTAATGGTAAAGGTGATGTATTGGCATAATACAGTTTCTATATTGGAGTGTCTTAGGCAAACTTATGACTAGCTTAAGAATTATGAAGAATTATTATGGGATGGATTGTGAAGGACTTGCCTAGTATGGGCCAACTGGCCTGCAGCAGTGTTTCTACTTTCTTCTTCTTATCTACAGAATTGGATCTGTGCTTCCATCCCCCCCACAGGCGCTGTATAATCCCTACGGGTTTAGTGCTCCCCATGACTATAATAATAATCAAAATGAGTGCTTGTACTCACCTATTTGTGGTTGCAGGGGTCGATTCACAGCTCCTGTGTGTGTGTTAGTTACCACTTTGTCCTAGGCACATGTCGATTAGACACTAGGCCTGTTGTGTGTGTGTGTGTGTGTGTGTGTGCGTGTGTGTAAGGAAACACTTCGAAATGTTTCTGCCCCGCCGGGAATTGAACCCGGGCCCTCCGTGCATAAAGCGAGAGCTTAAGCCACCAGGCCACCGGGGCTGTTAGTTACCATTTTGTCCTAGGCACATGTCGATTAGACACTAGGCCTGTTGTATGTATGTGTGTGTAACGAAACACTTCGAAATGTTTCAGCCCCGCCGGGAATTGAACCTGGGCCCTCCGTGCGTGAAGCAAGAGCGCTACCCACCATGCCATCGGGGTGCGTGTGGCTGTGTAAGGCTTAGTAAGTTTAGGTACAGATACGCATAATTACAATTATCATACATAATGCAAATTACCCAGGATAACCCCCAAAAAAGTCAAAGTGACTTTATTTACACTGCAGTCCACCTGTAATTATCAAGAATATTTTAATTATTTAATTCCCGTAGCTCGATCGCTAGCGCACTCGGCTCACACAATGAGGTCCGAGGTTCGAATCTCCTCCGGTACGGCTGGAAAACATTAGGAACGTGTCTCCATAAGACACCTGCTGTTCATGTTCACTCATCGGTTTAAAATAGGTACCTGGGTGTTAGTTGAATGGTGTGGGTTGCATCCTGGGACAAAACTGACTTAATTTGCGGGAAATGCTCAGCATAACAAGCGGCTTTCTATATAGTAGTATGTCATTGATGTCAGCTATGGTCTGTATACCTTGTACATGTACTTGTAGTAAATAAAGATATTATTATTATTATTATTATTATTATTATTATTATTATTATTATTATTATTATTATTATTATTATTATTATTATTATTATTATTATTATTATTATTATTATTATTATTATTATTAAAATTAAGGTCAAGTTAGATTCTTATATTTTATTATTAAAACTGATTACAGGTCATTTTTATTTTTTAGCTAACACATATGTAAATATAATCAACTAATTTTACCTTATTCCTAGTATATCTCCTTTATAGCATGATAATAAGGTATTATCTCCATTATAGTATAATAATAAGATATCTCCTTCATAGTACGTATAATAATAAAGGACCCAATGGAAATAAGTCAATCTGTCTGACTTTTTTGTGTTATCCTGGGTACTCTACACATAAGCTGCTATATATGATATTCTATGTAATTGTGTATACCTGAAAAAACTTACATTGTGTTAGTACATTAAGTCACTATTGAATGGACTTTAAACCCAACTATGTCACATGACAAGATATTTCCCCCGAACACTATGCTGTTAACTTTATTAGTCTATCTTAAATAATAGCTATAAATTAAGAACACTGTTAGTATGGAATATTTTATATTTAACATTACGACTTTCTTCTTAGCAAAACGTGAAAACAAAGAAGGTTTAGTTTATTTATATAAGATGTTAATTTTAAAGCAAGTCGCTTCATTAGATACGAACACTGTGATGTTGCCTGATGTAAACAATATGGCAGCGGCAGCCAGTGGTGAGTGGACGGTCTTTTATAATATTAAGTTAATAATAAGAAGCAATCAATATTTAAGTGCACCTATGTGATGGGGTAACTATAACAGGTTACTTAAGTGCAGATGAGGGGTAATTATTGATTGGAGAGTGCTGAGATAAACATTTGCTCACGGACAACCCACAGGTTGTGAGATCTTTAATGTAATATTCATGAACTTGTTCCTTGACTAGTATTTTTTGTTATGACGTCTGTATGTAATGATGCTGTCTTTTGTAGGGATGCTGGTTGTGTCTTATTTGCCTACTTTAAAATCTGATTAGAACACCAAACACCTGATTCTTTTCCCACATTGAAATAAATTCATACTCGATTATACACATGTGCAGTTACAAATACACATTAATATAGGTTTGGTATTTTACTTAAAAGATTTTATTCAGATATTAAATCACAAAATTAGTAACCCAGGATAACCCAGTAAAGTCAGGATTTCGTCAGACTTATTTCCATGAAAGTAGTATGCAGTACTACCATCAAGCTGATGAGTAAGACATGTAAGAGTTTCTTATATTTATTGTTGAAACATTTTGTCTACACAGTAGGCTTCTTCAGTCAAATACAGAGGAGGATAAATATGGAGACAACAGAAGTAGTGGTGAGGCAAAGATGATGGGATCAGCCCATCAACCTTGAAGTAGCTCTTGAGGTGGTCAGTGCCTCAGTCTGGAGAAGAGTTCAGCTTCATAATCTGGAACAATCTGAACTGTTCTCCAAGCTGAGGGACTGACCACCTCAGTAACTAATACTTCGAAGATAATGGACTGATATAATTTTTACCACGTCCCTTCTGCTGTCTCCATATTTAACCACCTCTATGTATCACTGAAGAAGCCTACTGTGTAGTTGAAACATTTCAGCAATAAATATACTGTACCAAACTGTTGCACATGTGTCTTACTCATCTGTCTCATTTCCAATGGGGTCCTTTAATTCTCCTCCCTACTATATGCAACTCACACAAGTCACCTGATACACAGGTACTTATGCTATGTTATTAGGTTGACTTGTATTGCCAAACATATGACATTAATTTGTTTTCAGTTTGCTTAGTGAATGCTGATATATATTATTTTCCCTGGTCCCACTCAGGTACATGTATTGCAGTACGTACAGTATTTCAAGAGTGAAATTGTCCAAAATTGATGTGTTTTTGCAGGAAACATTTATCTGTTGTACAAATTGTTGTTTATTGACATATCAGCCATTAATATTAATAATAATAATAATAATAATAATAATAATAACATAAATATAATAATAAATGTTACACAACCCAGCAGTGGTGGGTTGCTGATCGCAGACTTACCACCAACCACCACCATTGTGCACCTGGACTACCCCCATTATCTTTCATCACTGAACCAAACCTAATCCAACCTAACCCAACCTAACCCAACCCAACCTAACCCAACCCAACCTAACCTAGAATAATAAATATTGACAGAAGTGATGAAAGACAGTGGGTGCTTTTTTTTTTTTTTTTAATTTTAATTTTGTCTGATGTATTTCCAACTAACTGCGGTTTACTTTTAAATATTGGCTGACAATTTTTGTTTTTTTGTATGATAAATTAATAATAGTGTTTACATTTTTTGTGAGTATTTTATTCCTCAACCTCTGTAAGAATAAATCTTTAATGTTTTGATTTCTGCTTTTAATTTATTTTTGTTATTATTTCCTCAAGATTATATAGATTAGTTCTGAAGAACTTTGCATTATCTTTATTTATTGTGTTTGATTATGTTGTGAGTTTCAAGGGCTTCTATTCTTCAAGTGCTGTTAGATAAGCTTCTTCATTTTTTGTCATTATAGGTTACTAGTAGTCAGATTAGCTTCTTCATTTCCTTTTCATAGATTACTGGGGCTTTCAGAGTAACTTCTTAAGTTTCTTTTTATAGATTACTAGATATAACAATTTTGGTACCAATTTCATAGCCATTATTTAAACTAACAGCAGTGTCTTTCTTCAGGTACGGGGAGCAGGCCTGTACAGCGAATTCAAGATGAGGTCTTACGTAGGTTTTGCATATGTTTTATAAGCTCACATAATATTAAAAAATGAGCTTTTAAACATAGCCAGAATCTGATTTGCCTTCCATAGGATATGTTATCTGATTTTCATTTTTTTAAATGTTAACTAGCAATAATTTCCCAGAGCCTTTTTGTTTTCCACCTCATATGGTTTCATATCAACAGAGTTGGTATTCTTTACAGCTTTCAATAGCTTTTCACCTATTCCTTACATTTGCAATACTAGCCACATTGCTTCCTTATCTATCTTTATATGCCTTTTCTAATTCCCTAAATGTATGAACATTTCTTTTCCTCATGAAAGTTCCACTCGTATACTTAAATGCAAATAATTGACACATCAGCATCCCTTCCTGAATCTACCTTGTTACTCTGCAGTCAAAGTTTGTTTCCTATAATTCTGTTTTTGAAAACAATTTTGCCATACACTTTACCCGGAATACTTAACAAACTTATTATCCTAAGATTTTTGCCATCTCACTCTTCTTCCATTTTTCCTTAAAAAACTGTAAATATCCTCTGACACCTTCCCTTCTTACATACATACATTAAATAAATCCATAAGCCATTTCAAAACCTTTATTCCCACTGGCTTCAGCAGCTCAAACTTAATCCTGTGTATTCCTCATAGCTTTTCTCATTGCCTACTCGTCTACTTCTTCCATACTCACTTCTGCCTTTCCTTCCTCCAAGCAACTTCATCTTATTTAGCTGATAACTTATCTGTTATCTGTTGATGGTTTCTGGGATTATTGCCATTGTGGCCTAGTTTCAGATCAGGACTTAGCTTAATTTTCCAGTCTTGTAATAGATATTTTTAAGTGTATAATGAATATAAGAAGAAATCTGTATGATTTACTTGCCATCTTATGTGTTAATGAGAGAAAGAAAATAGTATACCAGAAATCCTGTCAGAGTGCAGTGTTTTAGTAGGCTCCTGTCTGGCACTCATAAAAAGTATAATAATATCTTCCTGGGTGGTTACTGTCTTCCATCCTACTACCTTAGCATTGGTTTCACTTGCATTAAACCCTTGGTATTTATTTGGTTTATGTAATAAAGATATCTCAAAAGTAAAAAATTAAAATACATACCACCTTAGACCCTGCAGACATGCTTTGATGAACAAGTGTTACCTCCCTAATATTCCTTGTTCTTGAACTGATCACATTTCTGTATTATATGATAGGGTAAGAAAATACTCCAGGAAGAAATCTCCAGATTTTTCATCCACCAAGGATGAGGGGTTCCCAGTTAGCACTAAAAGTGGTACTTCCTGATATGAAATAAAATTGTATTTTCTTTATACACTGTACAGTATCAATATTTTGACTTGTGTGTACTCTGATTATTCTCGTTATGCTACAGTATATTGTCCCATTAAAAAATACAGTATATCTGTACAGCCAGATTCCATGAATACTAAAGGTTTAATATAAATGAGGAGTTGAAGCTTCCCATACATTATGCAAATAAGCTTCATAACTTGCTTGTCAGACAGCATTTCTACACAGGAAGGAGGGGAGATACCAGTGCTAAACAATAACCACCCATGCAGTGTTGTTGCATTTCAAATATACAGTGGAACCTCAGTTTTTGTATGCCCCAGTTTTCACAGGATTCGGTTTTCAACGACTTTTTCGTCAAAATTTTGTCACAGTTTTCGTACATCCGCTCGGTTTTAATAGAGTTGAAAATGGTCCGTACCAAACGCGTCCGTGTTGAGTGAGCATCACCCTGCAAGTTCATCCGAAACATTTTGTAATCATTGTTTTTTGTGCTTGTTTATTGAGTGCGACTGCTAAATAAGCCACCATGGGGCCGCAGCTGAGGAAATTGCTTCAGAGAAGGAGGAAGAGAGAGGGGAGAATGTGCCTTCTTCAGTGATTAAGGACATGTGTGCAAAGTGGAGTGAGTTGCAAAGTTTTGTGGAGAAATATCACACTAACAAAGCTGTTGCAAGCCGTGTCTGCAACATGTTCAGTGACAATGCCTTGTCCTATTTTAGGCAAATCTTAGAGATGTCAGAAACAGACCTCTTTGGACAGATTTTTTGTGCGACAGGGGTACAGTGACTCTCAAGCTGGTACTAGTGCCAGTAAAAGACAAGGAAGAGAAGTAACCCCAGATAGGCCTTGATACCTGAAGTTCTTATGCAAGGGTATTTCCCTTCCAAACAATGACCTCTCCTCCCTCTCCCCTCCTCGCTGTCTTCCATACGTCAACAAGTCTTCAATAAAGGTAAAAGTGATGTTAAATGTTCATTTATCCATTTCATTAGTCATTTACGTATATTTATTTCTCATTGTTTTCTGTATGTAAAACTATAGTTATTCTCTATAAAATATATTTTTGTTAATATTTTTGGGTGTCTGGAACGGATTAATTGGATTTACATTATTTCTTATAGGAAATATTGCTTCAGTTTTTGTACGATTCGGTTTTCGTCAGACGTTTTAGAATGGATTAATCACGAAAACTGAGGTTCCGCTGTACTAATATTGCCTTAAATGTTTTTCAGTTCTTTTTTTAGGGTAAAGATGATAAAAAATATTTTGATTATTGCTTGAATTTCAAAGTAGATTTCTACCAAAGCCAAGCAAATTGTTAAATTTTATTTTCATTTTCAGATGTGAATGAGGTTTTTTCAAGATTGTTTGACCATCGACCATTTTTGCGAGGAGAAATTGAATTTTTTAAGAAGGAATTTGAGGTGAGATTAAATTAGTTTGCAAGTCAGGTGAATCAACCTTGACATTTGAAAATGACTAACACCAATACCAACGCTGGCAACCTGAATTTCTATTATTCATTCATAAAAGAATATTAATGTTTATAGTATCTTGTTTTTTTGTCTCTAGAATTTTGTGGAGGCAAATAGGGAATGTCTTAATATAGCATCTCTGCTTGTTCATGTAGTAAAGTGGTTTTCATGCACTGCTTGATAATTATTTTTTCAGATGTTCTTAACTTTCAAGGAGGGTGCCATAATTCTGATGAAAGGAACTTAATACAAGAAATTGTAGCTACCCTTGGAGCTACCCCCTCCCCTCACCTTCCTCAGAGCAAACCCGATTAGATCTTATACCCCAGGCAAACTTACTCTAATAATTATATACAGTGGACCCCCGGTGTTCGTGATGCTCCAAACTCGAACAATTATGTAAGTGTATTTTTGTAAGTGCTTTTGTAAGTGTATTTTTGGGGGTCTAAAAGGACTAGTCTAATTTACAATATTCCTTATGGGAATAAATTTGTTTGGTAATGGCACTTGAACAGCATTCTGGAACGAAAAAAATCACGAAAACCGGGGTCCACTGTACTGTATATGCTGGCGATTAAGTCAACATTTTTATGTGTTAAAAAAAACTCCATAACTATGAGCGACTAATACGCTTAGTATAAAATTTGCTGATACATGGCAGAGGTGAAAATAAGGCCACAGCACATTACTGAAGAAAGGAAGTGACACCACTAGCCTACTGATGGTATCATACTAGTACTGTAACTTGTACTACAGTTGGAAGTTGTATTTGCTACTTCTTACCTTTTTGTTTTTACTACCCAGACACATTTTTAACAAGAAGAATGTCACATTTTATTAAAAATAATACCTAAAAGATAAGTATGAAGTCCGTCTTGTCGCAAGTATAAACACAAACTGGACAACAACTATCCGAGACGTTGGATCCGACACACTATCAGGCTTTCCTTAGATAGAAATGTGTTTCAAACAGTTTTGCTGCGGTGGTCAGTTGCACACCACATTTACAACAGTCATGTAACAGGCAAATATAGGCCTCAGCCTGAATTAGCAACTCATAATTTTAGGGGTAAACTTTTATGCCAGCATAAACAGCAATTATATAATAAGTTTTTAAGATGAAGTAAACTTTTCATGGTAAACAGTTGTGGCATGAAACTTGAAAATAAGGATGATTATACAAGATGCATAATCATCCTCATTTAACATCTCTGGCCTACATGCCCTGCAAGAGCAAGAGAGTGCCTTGATGCCAGTAAAGATCTCTTCCTTCCTTGGATCAGACCTGATTACTGCCATTCTTGAGGTGCTGCATGACTCCTACAGTTTAGCACTTTCCAATAAGTGTAATAATAATTAGCTTGCATGAGAGCCAGTAGTGAGCTTCCTTTTAAATGAGATGGCAGCTATTTTACTCTGGACTTATTTGATGTAACGTACTGTAAGTAATGAGACAGATTGCTTATCATAGATACAGTACAGTACACCACTTACCATTCACTATGTATAGTTGTTGCATTTTGTTTTATTGTGTTGAATGTGATAAGAAACAAATGTATGAAATAATTAACAAAGAATAACGGATCTTTCCAGGAGAAACGTGGAGATAGGGAAGTTGAACAGCTTTTCCGCTCATTGGAACTAATAACCGAAATTAAAGAAGGTCAGGTAAGTTTTAAATTTATATCGTACAATAATATACAATATGTATACTGTATTACCATGGGTGTTCAACAAGCGGAATATCTTTTCTGGAGTTTTTTACATGGAATAAGAGATGTGTAGTCATGGGAACTACCATTATTGGAAAAGATTTTATTTACAGTAGATCGTCATTTAGCACGGTAGTTATGTTCCTGAAAACGTTGTGTTAGATAATTTCATGTTAGATAATTAAAAGAACTTATGGGAAAAATAGGGTTACGTTCCTGGGAGTCCTCAAAAAGCCAAACAAGTTTTTTTTTAGACCAACAGATCTTACAAAAATAAAAGTGAATATGTAATTGTAATTCATTATCGTGATGTATTATGTTGTTTTTACTGTTTAAGACTACAAATGTAACATAAATAATAGTATTTACCTTAAATTGTGGGTGCTGGTGTTTGTGGATGATTGTGAAGAGAGTGGAGAGTTATGCTGTGGCCCTACTGGGCTGAGGTGGATAGTAGAGGTTCTGGAACTGAAGTCAATGGTTGTACTGAGTGTCTCTAACTTTAAGTCATTCAGTAAGTCAGTCAGTCAAGTCATTCAGTTCAGTAAGTCTTAATCAGTCAAGTCATTCAGTAAGTCAGTCAATAGTCAAGTCAGTCAGTCAGTCAGTAAGTCAGTCAAGTCAGTCAGTAAGTCAGTCAAGTCAGTCAGTCAGTCACACAAACTTATGTTTACATCTTTTTATGTGTACAAAGTAACACTTCATTACGGCCACGGGTTATGTCTTGTCTAATATCTTTGTTTTCTTCGTTAATTCTAAGACTTCAATGCTTATACCTTTTCTTGCCACTTTGAGCAACACTGGTATGCCTACTGGGTGTCATGATTGCTTGGCAGATACAAGATATAGTAATTTAAAGATCAAAACACAATTCACTCCTATTCTTCACAAACACAGCTGGCTTGTAGCAGAGGACTTTTTTTGACGCGCATGGAATACCAATGGTTGGATGGTGGGGTCGGGGGCGGGTGGTGTCCCCTGCTGAACAACAACAAGGCGGCCTCTTGAGGGAATACATAGCAGCATATGTGTAGAGAACCTAGGATAACCCAAAAAAGTCAGTGACTTATTTCGATTCTGTCTGACTTATTTGGGTTATCCTAGGTTCTCTACACATATGCTGCTATGTATGATAATCAATGTAACTGTACTCACCTAATTGTGGTTGCAGGGGTTGAGACTCAGCTCCTGGCTGAGTTTGTGGGAAGGAAAAAAAATTCCCTTTTCCTCTAAGCACGAGGATTGGGCTTACACTTGAAATCACCTGATGCATTACCGCAAAGGAGCAAGGTGAAGCGATCCTTTGTTGTCTTGAAGCCTGGTGCACTTTTCTCTTGCTGACTGATATAAGTTCGTGTTGGCATTTTCTTCCAGAAAACACTTGTCTCGTCAGCATTAAACACTTGATGTGGCTCATAACCACCCTCAGTAGGACTCCCACTGACTCAATGGTTTAACTCACCGCGGGCTACCGTGCTCTCAAAATTTTTTCCCCTCCCGCGAACCGTGTAATATCATTTTTATGTCGTGTTAGATAATAATGTGCCGCAATTCTTCAATCGTGCAATACCCATAACGTGTAACATAATCTCATGCTAAATGACGGTCTACTGTAGTACAAATCTTATCAACCTGTATGTACTGTATACAGCAGAACCCCCATATCTGCAGATACAGTTTCTACAGTTTCAGTTATCCACAGTTTACTGTTGCCCAAAAATGACACCAAAGCACAAAAGTAGTGATGATGGTAGTTCTTCAGAACCTAAGAGAAGCCATGAAGTGCTTCCCATCAGTGAAGTGCTAAGTTATCAATTAAACTTTATCATAGGTATGTTTGTAAATGAAAAGCAACTTTATATATAGGGTTCGTCACTATCTGTAATTTTGTGTATCCATGGTTGGTCTTAGAACATATCCCCCATGAATACGGGGTGACTACTGTATAGAGTAAAACCTCATTAATGGATTTTAACAATTTCTGTTTTGGACAAAAATTGGCTGGGTAAACAAGCATCAGATAAAATGGAAAAAAATCTTTAATTTCAGATCTTGTCTGTTAACATGTTTATTAATAATGACTTAAGTTTTTTTTATCTGTTATTTTTTTACCAAATGCATTCATACTTTGTGTATATACCTTGTAAGACTAAGACCCTTTTTTTCAGCATGATACAAAGTTTGTACAGAGGTGAATGACATTTAGGTGTTCATGCAGAAAGCCCCTTAATATGCAGTGCATTTGTATGCATGTATAAAGAGCTTGCATTTATTTAGTAAAGATTGGTGAATAAACATAGATTTGGTATTTACCTTGTGTTAGAGATTGTCGAGGATCTGTACTGAAGACTTATTAATCATGTGTTTGTTGTTGGTTGGCAGGGAAGGATGGGTGGAGGGGTATTGTTGGTAAGGCAGGCAGGGAGGTAGGTGGGAGCTTGGGAGAAATGTTCCTCTTCTACACATTCATTCATTATTTTTTTATTATTATCATTAACACATTGACCATTTGCCACCAAGGCATGGTGACCTGAAAAAGAAAAACTTTCACCATCATTCACTCCATCACTGTCTTGCCAGAGGCAGCTTACACTATAGTTATAAAACTGCAACATTAACACCCCCTCCTTCAGAGTGCAGACACTGTACTTGACATCTCCAGGACTCAAGTCCGGCCTGCCGGTTTCCCTGAATCCCTTCATAAATATTAACCTGCTCACATTCCAACAGCACGTCAATGCCTAAAAACCATTTGTCTCCGCTCCTTTCTAACGTGCTCACACATGCTTGCTGGAAGTCCAAGTCCCTCTCACACAAAACCTCCTTTACCCCTCCCTCCAACCTTTCCTAGGCCGACCTCTACCCCACCTTCCCTCCACTACAGATTTATACACTCTTGAAGTCATTCTATTTTGTTCCATCCTCTCTACATGTCCGAACCACCTCAACAACCCCTCCTCAGCCCTCTGGATAATGGTTTTGGTAATCCCGCACCACCTCCTAATTTCCAAACAACAAATTCTCTGCATTATATTCACACTACACATTGCCCTCAGACACGATATCTCCACTGCCTCCAGCCTTCTGTACAACACAATTTATCAGGAAATAATTAGTAATAAATTATTTACTGTATCTTCCCCTTTGTTTTGCAGATTGAAAAGATTGTCAACTCGTCAGATGACAACCTTCCTCGCACGATTGCAGATGTGCAGGTAGCATTGCACATGTGTGAAGATACCCTGGAGACTGAAAGCAAATTTAATTGTGTGAGTAGTAACTTTTTTTCTCTATCACTGAGCATGGATTAATTAAATATAGTGGGAAAAATAGAACGTTGAATTTGTTAGTATTAGTTGTGTGACTATTCATGAATTCAAAGTACTGGGTATTTTGGATATATTACAACAAAACCATGTGTAAATGTGACTATCCTTTGTACTATTATTTTCTATACAAACGGATCATTTGTTAGTTGAAAAACCAGGACTGCAACTCTTTTCTAAGTTGGGGCTTTCCTGTATTCTTCAGATATATGAATGGTGAAATACTATAAAAACAAACAGGAGACAAACTAGAATATACATGCAGCAGTAGTATGTTATCTGTCCCACCAACCCCAATAAAAGTTGAAAGACATGCTACAAAATAGGTCCCAGAGTTGAGAAGTGACAGCTAAGAAGATTGAAAAATGTTAAAATACCTTGTATTAATTGAAGAGAGAAAAAATAGTGAAGATAACCATATACTTTATGGTACTGCACACTTATCAACAACAACAAAACAAACAAAATACCACAATTGTCATATAAGGGAAGTTAAATGGTTCCAATATGACATTTTTTTTTTTTTTCAAATAGTGGGAGACTGCTGGAATGGAATACAGGAGGTTTCTATAACCAGTGACTAAGTAATGGAAATGAGATACCACATGTACAGCTTTGCTCTTGTAACTACAAATAGGGAATTTACAAGTAAATACAAAAAATATTAACTCTTCAAAAACATAGCAACTATTTAAAATAATTGTATAAAGAATATTAATGGCAGTTTTTTCCAGGAAGAACTGCTGCAAAAAGAGAGCCGAAAGAAGTGCCAGACTTGCAGCTGTGCAACAGGATGTACAGGAAAAGTTAAGACTTTTACAAGATAGTTACCAAGAGAAAGAGCAGTCTTTGAGGGCACAGTTCCAGCAGCTTGAGAAGAGTGCTGGTTATATTTGAATGACTGAATTATTTTTAAGTTTATAAATTTATATTATTCTGCCATGGATCATATTACTATTATTCCTTCTAAGCGGTTTGTGCAGATTCTCCAAGAGCTCCAGAATTCATTTGGAGTTCTTGACAGTATTAAGGAGAAACTTTTAAGTGAAGAAGATGGTTCTGAAAGGAAAATTAAATTAACCACTGAAGAAATAAAATGGTGTCATACAAAAATGAGGGAGCATGGGATCTCAGAAAGGGTACATGAATTGTTATCAGAAAGTGAAATAGTTTTGCCAAAATATGATACCCCTGAAAGAAATCCAGAACTTGAGGCTAGAGTTCAAAGACTTCGGTCTGAGCAGGAAAACAAAGATTACAATAATATGGTAAAATCCATTGATCCTTCTCATTACATAGATGGCACTAATATTGGAGATATTGGCAAAGAACTGAGAAGTGTTAATAAGCAAATAATTTCGGGAATTCAGTATCTTTTGTCCATTGTTGGTACCTTCTTTGCTGTCTTTATTGCCATGGGTTTTGCTACCTCTGATTATGGTGTTAGGGCACTGTCAGCTACTGTTTCTGCTGTGGTCGTTGGCTTGGCAGAAATATACTTCATCATTCGGGAAGACTTAAGGGAGGAAAATAAACTTAGGAAAGCAGAGTGAAACTAGTCACATAAGTTAAGAGTTTTAGAAATGTATGTAATTTATATTGTATAAATGGTGAGATGTAGCAAAATTAGTACAGTATGAGCTCACGGAACCAGTTAAAATTTTGTCCTAAGAGGATATAAATGTACTGAGCTCTTTGTTCTAAGTTTAAGATTAGGATGCATAAAACTAATAGTTTATAGCTGCAAAACAAAGTTAATATATTAACTAAAACCTTGTATCAGTTAAAGTCAAAGACAGTAATGTGGTGGTGGTATATCTGGTGATCTTATTTTTCAGAAACTACTATTACTGTAGTTTCTAATTATGTTTATGCTATCAGTTGTCTTGTAAAAATTTAACCTTGTTAGATATAGCCAGCCCGTTGGAATCGAGATGTATCATCTTATATCATTCTATCTCTACATGTGACTGGGTTAGTTCATAAATTCCTCTTATTAACCCCTGGACTATGAGTGGGAATTTTGCATTTGATTGCAGCTAAAGCCATTAAAAATTAGATCACAATACTTGCTTAAACAGACATCTTAGATGTGCTATTTTGTACATATACATGCTAGTCTAGTATGTTTGCACAATGCAATTGTAAATTATGAAAAACTCAACAGAAAGTACTTTTTATAGTGTTGGATGACTGAGACAGATGAGAAGATAGTTTGCTACAACCACTGAAATTGAAAAACACCAAATATCTGATAATGAAAGACTGACAACACAAGTAGGGCTCTACTCTTCTTACAACAAATAGGTAATTACACAGTTCAGTCCTATTCCTACACATTACTTAAAGATTTCACTTGTATCTACACGCACCAGATTTAGTTGTTTGATGTATTTTTTACATGCGATCAGGTGCCCTTAAACTATCTGACATATGCCATATACAGTGGTACCTCGACTTATGAGCAGCTCCCAACTTGAACAATTATGTAAGTGTATTTCTGTAAGTACTTTTGTAAGTGTAATTTTTGGGGTCTGAAACAGATTAATCTAATTTACATTATTCCTTATGGGAACAAATTTGTTTCGTATCGGCACTCAAACACACTTCTGAAACGAATTAAGCTCGTAACTTGAGATACCACTGTATCATGGATCATACTGTATTCAATGTACACCCTACATCTTAAAATATGCTGCCATCATTTTAAGTCTCGGCTCAACTGTTTGGGGTCACCTATTACCTCATGCCTGGGAAATTTTTTTGACTAGGCTGGTCCATGCAGTGCATTATGAGTAACATTGTCTTAGTAGCATTTGTAAACAACAACACAGGACCTGTCATACCACTACCAGCAAACAGGGTGTGGAACATTTTCTTGACATTAATAGTGGAATTCATCCAAAAAACATTCATGTAGATTTTTTTTCTTTCAACAAACTGGCCATATCCCACCGAGGCAGG
This sequence comes from Cherax destructor, assembly GCA_009830355.1. Lineage (NCBI taxonomy): Eukaryota > Metazoa > Arthropoda > Malacostraca > Decapoda > Parastacidae > Cherax > Cherax destructor. Next base: position 220,675 of record WNWK01001930.1, on the reverse strand, counting down.
GTGACCTAAAAAGAAAAATGAAAGTTTGTCTTCTTAGATTTAGTAATGTATACAGGAGAAGGGGCTACTAGCCCCTTGCTCCCAGCATTTAAGTCGCCTCTTACGACACGCATGACTTACGGAAGAAGAATTCTGTTCCACTTCCCCAGGTGGAAATAAGCAAGAACAAGAACTGTTAAGAAAATAGAAGAAAACCCTAGAGGGGTGTGTATACAGCCTCTCTTCACTTAATGACGGGGTTCTGTTTCTAAGAGTAGGTCGGTGAGCAAATTGGTCGTTAAGCGAGGAGCATACTGTACTGGTAATGGATTTGTGTCAACCATCTTTACATATTTTTTTATGTCACCTTTGCACCATTTATAACATTTTTAGTATATTTTTAAATGTTTATACAGTAGTGTACTGTATACTGTAATAAACAAAACAGAATAGAGGAAATCAGCTCTAATATACATTACTTAGATTTGCATACTGGTTGGAGAGCTGGTCGTAAGTCCTAGCGGTTAAGTGAGGAGAGGCTGTATATATATGCATGTACATGCATGTTTAGTGTGATCTAAGTGCATGTAGAAGTAGCAAGATATACCTGTTATCCCACATGTTTATGAGAAGAAAAAGACACCAGCAATCCTACCATCTTGTAAAACAATTACAGGTATTCGTTTTACACTCACTTGGCAGGACGGTAGTACCTCCCTGGGCAGTTGCTGTCTACCAACCTACTACCTAGGATATAAAAAAAATATTTGAACCAATTTACAGTGAATATTGGCTTGTGAGAGGTACGGGGATTTAATTTAAATATATAAAAAAAATAGTATTTGTCAGAGGGCTGAAGAGGGGTTGTTGAGGTGGTTTGGTCATTTAGAGAGAATGGATCAAAGAAATGACTTGGAGCGTTTATGCTGTAGGGGAAGGAAGGCGGGGTAGGGGTCGTCCTAGAAAGGTTGGAGGGAAGGGTAAAGGAGGTTTTGTGGGCGAGGGCTTGGACTTCCAGCAAGCATGTGTGAGCGTGTTAGATAGGAGTGAATGGAGACGAATGGTTTTTGGGACATGACGATCTGTTGGAGTGTGAGCAGGGTAACATTTTGTGAAGGGATTCAGGGAAACCAGTTAATTGATTTAGTTGGACTTGAGTCCTGGAAATGGGAAGTACAATGCCTGCACTTTAAAGGAGGGGTCTGAGATAGTGACAGCTGGGAGGGACTTTTCTCAGCTGTCGTATCTGAGCTCCTCTGCAAAGACAGTGATTATGTATGAGTGTGGTGAAAGTGTTGAATGATGATGAAAGTATTTTCTTTTTGGGGATTTTCTTTCTTTTTGGGTCACCCTGCCTCGGTGGGAGACGGCCGACTTGTTGAAAAAAAAAAAAAAAATTGCAATTAGGATTATTGAGTGCTATTCATCTCTGCATGTTTCAAGTATATTAAAGTGCATCACCTTGAAACACGTTACCCTTAACAAAATTGTGTACATATTGTTAGACATTGATTTTTTTTTTTGAAATATTGCCATTTATAAAGTGGAAAACAAATTTAGTACTTGGAGCATTTATGCCAATGTTGCTGAGAAGTGATCATTGTTTGCCAGCTTCAGCACATAAAATCTAAGGTTTCCTTTGATTTTAGCATTATTTTTGTAGCTGTTCTATTCACAAAAAAAGGCTTGTTCAATCTGCAAGAAAAATAAACAAAATTTTTGCCACACAAGGGGAATTTTTTAATTCTGGGACTGCATCCCCTCCTCCCACAAGTGCACACACACACACAGCATTTATGTATGATGTCATGTGAATTTAAATGTATTGTAATTCTAATATCAGTGGCATCTAATTTGTAATTTAAAAAATTATTGATAGTGTATATGTCTAAAGCTATTTTTACTTTATGTACAAGACAGCCACCTGCTAATCACTTTGAACTTTGAACTGTTTCTTATGTAGATCTACATTATTGACACCAGCATCACTTGCATAGATCTCATTTTAAGCACAGTGCCCTCAAATATGCTGCAAGTGGTAAATGTTTGCCCAGACATGAGAGAATGGGTCTGCAGTGAGTGAGTGGTATAAAAAAAATCCTGCCTCACATAAAACATGATGGGGAAAGAAAACCGCTGACCTTATGTTTAGTTTAAAATAGTGACAGAGGTGTTTTCTAGGATGGTTTTTATGGTTTTATTGCTTTTTTTTTTTATTTGACTTTACAGAATGAAGACTTATTACTGAAATAGAGTTTTGGTTCACTTCAGGACCAAGTACAGTGGACCCCCGGTTTACGTACTGCTCCAAACTCGAACAGTTATGTAAGTGTATTTTTGTAAATTTACATTATTCCTTATGGGAACAAATTCGTTTGGTAACGGCACTTGAACAGCATTCTGGAACGAAATAATGACGTAATCCGGGGGTCCACTGTACATTGTATTGGGATACCCTCACCCATGACCAATCATTACTGGTTATATTTTATTATCCAAGGCAGGAAGGCAGATGTAATATATGAGGCCTAGGGAACATGATTAATGAACAGGAAATGTTGCTTTAGTGGCTTGAATGCCTACTGTTTATTTTGGACTGGTTTTAAATTTGAGTTGAAATTTGTGTAAAATTGGCAAAATTATTGACTTCTGTGTACTTTATAAGGTATCTCTGATAGTTGAATGGCAGTTTCACGTGCTATGAATTTGGTTGAATTGAACAATGTAATTTGCTTAAAATAGGGTTCAAAGTAGGTGAAATTGCCAATGCTTAAATTGCGCTCAGATTGCCAACTTTGCGCCTGTGTAATTCCATAATTTCTCCATCAAATTTTGTATTTTTGGTGTCATTATCCTTCAGAAAAAGATTCTCTACCATTTCAGATTTTTTTTTTTTTAAATTCCCTACATTGTCAGCATTTTTAATTTTGGGGCTTCTGACAGTGAAGGGGTTAAAAGGTTTTCACATTTTATAGTTGTCATAGAAAAACATGGTGGTTTTCATCATGATAGTGCCAAATAATCATAGTTATATTCTTAGTTTTAAAAATATTTTGAGACTAGATTAAGAAGAGACCAGTCTTGTCCTTCTTTTTATTTATTTTTGACTTGTGTAAAGTGAAAGGAAAGAGGCATTTGGAAATATTTTATCATTCTACATTACAGAAATAAACAAGTACAATTGTCATTGCTGTTACGAGGCTTTATATTTTACCTTGTCATATTAATATTGTATACACTGGTTGTATTTATGAATATTAAATCTACAGATAAACAGGTTCCTGTTAATTGTCCTATAATTGACCAATTTCTCTTCATGGGTGTCATTTGATGGGGATATATTAAATAATACTCTCCACCAATGATGATTCTTTTCAAACCGCTTGTTCGCTCTAGGCTGAAGTATTGCTGTACACTAATGGTTCCTTTCAAGGCAGGCAAAATTGCAGACCTGGAGAATATACAGAGAACTTTCACTACATGTATGAGTACAGTAAAGCACCTCAATTACTGGGAATGGTTGAAGTCCCTTGACCTGTACTCCTTGGAATGCAGGAGAAAGATACATTGTAATATACACTTTGAAAATCCTAGAGGAACTAATCCCAAATCTGCACATAGAAATCACTTTTTACGAAAGCAAAAGGCTCGGCAGGCAATGCCACATCCTCCCAATGAAAAGCAGGGGTGCCACGCATACACTAAGAGACAACACAGTAAGTGTCAGAGCCCAAGACTGTTCAACTGCCTTCCAGCATACATAAGGGAGATTACCAATAGATCCCTGGCTGTCTTCAAGAGGGAGCTGGATAGACACCTAAAGTCAGCACTTGACCAGCAAGGCTGTGGTTCGTATGTCGGTTTGTGTGCGGACTGCAGTAACAGCTTTGTTGATCAGGTATACTCTGGGTATACCACCTGAGGGATAAATATCTCAAAAGTTACTCGACTTTGTGAACATTTGCTCATGAAAGGCTCTTGATCCACGGAATTTAAGTTACTCTTTGGGTCATACATAATTATCTACCATTTGCCATATACAGTGGACCCTCCCTTTTCGTGAGGCTCTGTTTTTGTGATTTTCAGTTATCACCTTTTTTTCATCAAAATATAGGCTCTGTTTTTGTGACTTGCCTCCGTTTTCATCCGTTTCAGTCAGTGTGGCGTTGTTTCTCGGCGAGTAAACATAACCCTGTGAGGTGATACTAAACATTTCGTAATAATCCATTGATTTTTGAGCTTGTTTATTGTTTGACTACTAAATAATCCACCATGGGCCCAAAGAAAGCTTCTAGTGCCAGCTCTTTGTTAAAGGTGAGAAACACGATAGAATTAAAGAAAGAAATCATAGAAAAATATGAAAGTAGCGTATGTGTGGCCAACCTTGCCAGGATGTACGCCAAGACCCATTCAACGATCAGTTCCATTGTGGCAAAGAAAAAAGAAATAAGGAAGCTGATGTTGCGAAAGGGGTAAATGTGATAACAAAACAGAGATCACAAACAGTGGAAGATGTGGAGAAATTGCTGTTGGTGTGGATCAACCAAAAACAGTTAGCGGGAGATAGTGTTGTGCAGTCGATAATATGCGAAAAAGCAAGGCAGTTGCATGCCAATCTCGTAAAGAAAATGCCTGGAACGAGTGCTGATGTTAGTGAATTTAATGGCAGCAAAGGCTAGTTCGAAAAATTTAAGAAGTGAAGTGGCATACACAGTGTTGTAAGGCATGGTGAGGCTGCAAGTTCAGACAGACATGCGGCTGAAAAATTGTCCATGAATTCAAGGAGTACATAGAGGCTGAAGGATTCCTTCCCCAACAAGTGTTCAATTGTGACGAAACAGGCCTCTTCTGGAAGAAAATGCCAAAGAGGACTTACATCACGCAGGAGGAAAAGGCTCTGCCAGGACACAAGCCTTTGAAAGACTGGCTAACACACTTGTATTATGGTAATCCTAGTCGGGATTTTGGGATTTAAAAGTGAAGCCTTTACTGGTGTATCACTCTGAAAATCCCAGAGTGTTCAAGAAAAAGTGTCGTCAAGAGTAAATTGTGTGTGATGTGGAAGGCTAACAGTAAGGCATGGGTCACGAGGGAAATTTTCCTTGATTGGTTCAATGAAGTGTTTGGCTCGAGTGTGAAGAAATACCTTCTGGATAATCAATTGCCACTCAAGTGCCTCCTGTTAATGGACAATGCTCCTGCTCATCCTCCAGACATGAAAGACAAATTGTTGGAGTTTAGTTTCATCACAGTAAAGTTCTTGCCCCCTAATACCACTCCTCTCATCCAGCCCATGGACCAGCAGAACATTTCAAACTTCAAAAAACTCTACACCAAAGCAGTGTTTCAAAGGTGCTTTGACGTGACCTCGGACACTGAATTAACCATAAGAGAGTTCTGGAGGGATCACTTCAATATCTTCAATTGCATAACCCTTATAAATAAGGCTTGGCAGGGAGTGACTTCCAGGATGATGAACTCTGCCTGGAGAAAATTGTGGCCAAAATGTGTCCAAGAGAAGGATTTTGAAGGGTTAGGGCTGACCCTGTCGACCCTACGCCTGTTGTGGAATGTATTGTGTCATTGGGGAATTTCATGGGGTTGGATGTGAATGGCCAGGATGTGGAAGAGTTGGTGCAGGACCACTGAAGAGCTGCAAGAGCTTCATCTGCAACAGCAACAGACCACAGCTGAGGAAATTGCTTCAGAGGAGGAGGAGGAAGAGAGAGGAAAGAAGGTGCCTTCGAAGATAAGGACATTTGTTCAAAGTGGAGCGAGGTACAAATGTTTGTGGAGGAACATCACCCTAACAAAGCTGTTGTAGGCCGTGTCTGCGACATGTTCAGTGACAATGCCTTGTCCCATTTTAGGCAAATTTTAGAGATGTCAGAAACAGACCTCTGGAACACACACAGACACACATCACAGGGATGTTAGGAAGTATTTCTTCAGTCATAGAGTGGTCGGGAAGTGGAATAGTTTGGGAAGTGATGTAGTGGAGGCAGGATCCATTCATAGCTTTAAGAAGAGGTATGATGAAGCTCATGGCACGGAGAGTGACCCAGTAGCGACCAGTGAAGAGGCGGGGCCAGGAGCTATGACTCGACCCCTGCAACCACAACTAGGTGAGTACACAGACACACACACACACAGACATCACAGACATCACAGACACAGACACACACACACACACAGACATCACAGACACAGACACACAGACACATACAATGGTAACTAACTAACACACACACACACACATGCGGAGGCTCCAGGTTCAATTCCCGTCGGGGCCGAAACATTTCGAAGTGTTTCGTTACACACACACACACATACATACAACAGGCCTAGTGTCTAATCGACATGTGCCTAGGAGAAAATGGTAACTAACATGCACGCACGCACACAGTCATGAAGATCGAGAAAGGGCAAAGAAGACCGCAGACAGAGTATAGGCTAGGTGGCCAAAGACTGCAAACCTCGCTCAAGGAGAAAGATCTTGGGGTGAGTATAACACCTAGCACGTCTCCGGAAGCACACATCAACCAGATAACTGCTGCAGCATACGGGCGACTGGCTAACCTGAGAATAGCGTTCCGATACCTTAGTAAGGAATCGTTTAAGACACTGTACACCGTGTATGTCAGGCCCATACTCGAGTATGCAGCGCCAGTTTGAAACCCGTACCTGGTCAAGCATGTCGAGAAATTAGAGAAAGTGCAAAGTTTTGCAACAAGGCTAGTTCCAGAGCTAAAGGGAATATCCTACGAAGACAGGTTAAGGGAAATTGGCCTGACAACACGAGGACATGATAACGACATACAAAATACTGCGGGGAATAGACAAGGTGGATAGAGACAGGATGTTCCAGAGAGGGGACACAGAAACAAGGGGTCACAATTAGAAGTTGAAGACTCAGATGAGTCAAAGGTATGTTAGGAAGTATTTCTTCAGCCATAGAGTAGTCAGGAAGTGGAATAGTCTAGCAAGTGATGTAGTGGAGGCAGGAACCATACATAGCTTTAAGACGAGGTATGATAAAGCTCATGGAGCAGGGAGAGAAGGGACCCAGTAACGATCAGTGAAGAGACAGGGCCAGGAGCTGAGTCTCGACCCCTGCAACCACAATTAGGTGAGTACACACACACACACACACATGGGTCCTGAGAGAGGGAGCAGAGGAGCTATGTGTACCCCTAACAACAATCTTCAACACATCTATCGAAACAAGGCAGCTACCTGAGGTATGGAAAACAGCAAATGTAGTTCCAATTTTTAAAAAAGGAGACAGGAACGTAGCACTAAACTACAGACCAGTGTCACTGACATGTATAGTATGCAAGGTCATGGAGAAGATTATCAGAAGAGTGGTGGAGCACATAGAAAGGAATGAGATTATCAACGACGGCCAACACGGTTTCAGGGAGGGGAAATCCTGTGTCACTAACCTACTGGAGTTCTACGACGGGGTGACAGCAGTAAGACAAGAGAGAGAGAGGGGCGGGTAGATTGCATATTCTTGGACTGTAAGAAGGCGTTTGATACAGTTCCACACAAGAGATTAGTGCAGAAGCTGGAGGACCAGGCAGGGATAACAGGGAAGGCACTACAATGGATCAGGGAATACCTGTCAGGAAGACAGCAGCGAGTCATGGTACGTGGCGAGGTGTCAGAGTTGGCGCCGGTGACGAGTGGGGTTCCACAGGGGTCAGTCCTAGGACCGGTGCTGTTTATGGTATTTGAACGACATGACGGAAGGAATAGACTCCGAAATTTCTCTGCAGATGATGTGAAGTTGATGAGAAGAATTCAATCGGACGAGGACCAGGCAGAACTACATAGGGATCTGGACAGGCTGCAATCCTGGTCCAGCAATTGGCTCCTGGAGTTCAACCTCACCAAGTGCAAAGTCATGAAGATTGGGGAAGGGCAAAGAAGACTGCAGACGGAGTACAGTCTAGGGGGCCAGAGACTACAAACCTCAATCAAAGAAAAAGATCTTGGGGTGAGTATAACACCAGGCACATCTCCTGAGGCGCACATCAACCAAATAACTGCTGCAGCATACGGGCGCCTAGCAAACCTAAGAACAGCATTCCGACATCTTAATAAAGAATCGTTCAGGACCCTGTACACTGTGTACGTTAGGCCCATACTGGAGTATGCAGCACCAGTTTGGAACCCACACCTAGCCAAGCACGTGAAGAAGCTCGAGAAAGTGCAAAGGTTTGCAACAAGACTAGTCCCGGAGCTAAGGGGTATGTCCTACGAGGAGAGGTTAAGGGAAATCGACCTGACGACACTGGAGGACAGGAGAGATAGGGGGGACATGATAACGACATATAAGATACTGAGAGGAATTGACAAAGTGGACAGAGACAGAATGTTCCAGAGATGGGACATAGCAACAAGGGGACACAGTTGGAAGTTGAAGACTCAGATGAATCACAGAGATGTTAGGAAGTATTTCTTCAGTCACAGAGTGGTCGGGAAGTGGAATAGTTTAGGAAGTGATGTAGTGGAGGCAGGCTCCATACATAGCTATAAGAAGAGGTATGATAAAGCTCATGGTGCAGGGAGAGTGACCCAGTAGCGGCCAGTGAAGAGGCGGGGCCAGGAGCTATGACTCGACCCCTGCAACCACAACTAGGTGAGTACACACACCTTCCCACACACACACCTTCCTACACACACACCTTCCCACATGCACACACCACATGCGGGAGTTACAGATCGTTTGCACTCTTGAATCTTTAGTAGTTTCTGGCCCACCAAACCCATTACCAGGATCGCCAAAGTGAACAACCTGTGAAGTGTGTAAGTGAACAACCTGTGAAGTGATATATGAACTGTCCCAAATCAGAAAAGGGAGGTGAAAGACACAACTTACATAAAACAATTTGAATCAGTGCCATGAGAGAGGAAAAGATCAAGGCCTAACGTGGGTGTAGGTGGTATCACACAACTAATACCAGCAAATTCAACCAGAATAAGTGTGACCCAAGACAGAGAGATAAGAGATGAGGATAGATGTGTCAGTGAATACAGTGAGTACAGTGAAAAAGAAACGAATGAGAAGCAAGGAACCAGGAATATGTACATTGAGAGGAAGCAGCAGCAACTGGGCAGAATTCAAACGCTCTGTTGGGTAATTGCAAATGCCTTTGTGGTTGCATGAGGGATCTGGCCAATATGACAGCTGAGGTCATAATCCTGCTCTGGAGAGCTGAATATCATACATAGAGCACTTAACACATAGTAAGGGGGAGAAACAGGGAAGGGACTTCAGTGGATTACACATGCTCTGTGTCGCACACAGCGAGTGTGTGAGCAGGCGTTAAGGTCAGACAAAATACACTACAATGGTAAGTAAGTATTTTCAGGTATACACGAATACAGTGCTAAGAGTATCATACACAGCAGCATGCGTGTGGAGAACCTAGGATAGCCTAGAAAGTCAGACAGAGGGATTTATTGCTAAATTAAGGTAGGACTTAACACTTAACTGCTACAACCAGCACACACACACACACACAGCAGGCATTGTATAGTGACCACAACCCCGTCCTTCCCTCTTCTCTCTATCTCACTAGCTATCTACCTCTCTTCCTCTTCATCTTCCTTTCCCCCTTCTCCAGCTTCTCCCCCACTTCCCTCTCCCTGCACCCCCTCCCACCAGCTGCATGAACACTTATTATAATCCACTTTTTGCACCTGACCCTTATTTTAATCCCCATAATCCTTGAATTTATACATTTATATTCCCTCTTCTCCTTCCACAACTGATCCTTCAACATTATTGCTACCCTTCCTTAGCTCTTTTGAGATACTCCTAACCAAATCCCATTTATTTCTCCCCACTAAAATTTCCCTACCCCTTCCAGCTTTGTTTTACTTAAGGCCAACTTCTTTTCATTCATAACATTGGCAATCATCTCTTTCTCATCATCTGCACTACACCCACGCACATTCAAACATCCCAGCTTTAAGTTTTTCTTATTATTATTTTTACTAATATATACAGGAGAAAGGGTTACGAGCCCATTGCTCTCGGCATTGTAGTTGCCTCTTACAACATGCATGGCTTACGGAGTTAAGATTCTTTTCCATTTCTCCATGGAGATGAAAGGAAATAGATAAGAACAAGAACTATTAAGAAAATAGTACATAAACATGTACTCATATGTACATGTTTATGTACTGAGGAGAAGTGATGTGGAAACTTGCCAGAGCAATGGACATGACTCAGACCTTGGTGTAAATTTAGCATTGCAGATGACATCAACTTTATTAAAAGTGTAATGAAGTGTCCCCCTTCAACAATAAATGCATGGTGGGGAAAATTATGGCCTGATGTGGTGAATACTTTCACAAGCTTTTCCTCAATTGAGAGCCAGGTACAAGAAATTGTTTATGGCAAGAAGATTGCCAGGTAAGTGCTTTGAAGATATGCAGGAAGATGATGTGAATGAGCTCTTAAAAGATGATGAGGAAGGAAATGTTGGTAGAGCTCAATGCCCAGATTCAATAGAGGCAGATAACAGATGAAGATGAGGAAGAACCTGAAGAAAAACGGTTAAACATTGTAACAGTTACGTGATCAGTTGGTAAAGTTGCAGAGTTTTTTTTTACTGAAGAGGACCCTGACATATATAGAAACACTGCTTTGAAGTGGGGTCTAGAGTGGCTGACATAAGAACATAAGAAAGAAGGAACACTGCAGCAGGCCTACTGGCCCATGCGAGGCAAGTCCAAGTCTCCCACTGGCTTAAGCCAATGCCCCGACCCAGCCAGGTCAGGTTACATTCACTTAAGGAAGGAGCACGGCATCTGACCTAGTAGCACAAGCTAGTCAGGACCAACTCACACCCACTCATATATTTATCTAGCCTATTTTTAAAACTACACAACGTTTTAGCCTCTATAACTGTAATCGGGAGTTTGTTCCACTCATTCACAACTCTATTACCAAACCAATGCTTTCCTATATCCTTCCTGAATCTGAATCTGACAGTGCCTTACTGTCTACTGTATGAAGTACTGCAGGGTAAAACAGACCAGAGACACATTACAGAATTTCTCAGTACTCCAGTACAACCATCATCATCAGTACAAGAACCTCAGCCATCCACTCATCCATCTCAGCCCAGTAGGAGGCCACTCCATCCCTCTCCACCCCTTTTAAAATCATCAACATACACCAGCAACCAGAATTAAAGGAAAGAAATATAAGTATTTTTGTAGCAATAAGTATTTTATTAAATATAACAGCACTGCATCCACCTATAATTACATTATCATCATTTTTTTTTTTACAATTTCAATACCTAAAAAAAAAAAAATTGGTTGGCTTCTTTAGATCTAAGTAACCCTATTTTTCCCCTATGATTTTTTATTTGCATGCCATTTTGAGAATGTAACTACAATGTTAATTAACAATCAGTTGTACTTATAATTATTCTAATAGCATCCCTTAATCTAAAGCTGCTTCATTGTAATTTTGTTAAAGAATTTAAATTTGTTGAATAAAAAGTTGATGTCAGCTGAGCACTCAGAAATGAAAAAAATTGTTCACAAGACATTTCAGAATTATTTGCTATTAAAAGGTAGTTTCTGGCTTGACACAGAAAATGTTTTCATTCTAATAGGTATTAGATGTGTGCCTAAAACCACTGAAGCCACGTACGCCCCTTCCTCCTCACCTCACACAAATGTTTTACGATAATTTGTACAAAAGTGTAAATACTGCAAAGTTTTTGACAAAGAAGTCTTCTTAAGTAATTTTTTTTTAAATGGCAATACTGTACTTGGCTGTTGATTTATCACTTACAAACTGGTTTTAATGCTGCCCAAGCACAGAATAAAAAATATAAGCCTTTGTACTTTCATATTATGGTATATTCAAACTTGGAAGAAAATAATGCATTTCATAATGCAGTACTGTAATTAAAACTTTTGTAGATTCTACATAAGTCAGTATTAAAAATATAAGAAAAACAAAACATGGAAAAAGTAGTCTTCAAGAAAAAATTAATAAATACATAAGTATACCCTTAAACTGTCCAAACGTAGACCTACGTTTACGTGCGTAGCGCTCCAACCTTGATTTTCCATAAGAAAGCATGTAAAAAAAAACGTAGATCTACGTTTGGAGAGCTACGCAAGCGAACATAGATCTATGTTTGGACAGTTTAAGGGTTAATATGCTCCAACTTTAGATTATCCAAATTTCTAATTACAGTGAAAATGTATTTATCTCCCATAATCTTTTAAGTATTCTTTCGACTAAAAATTTGTATAGTAACTTTAAACTAATTCTTTTTCATTTTCTTTGCTTTCTGTTCCCCTTTTTCATCTTGTTCGAGTGGAGGAACAGAAAATCCTGGGATGACAGGAGTAATAAGTTTGCAGACAACACGCTGATGCTGAACATCTGAAGCATCTACGGTCACTTGTATGCGAAGATGATCAAAGGGACGAATTATTACATCCCCACATTTCACATACAATTCCTGCAATGTTAAAATATATTTAATATATGTATTTACACTAATTTCTCTATTACCAATTCATAGAACAGATATAAAGGGGCAAACACAGAAGGCAAAAAAACAACAACTTTAAGAGTATGGAAAAATATATGAATATACTGTATGTTCTTCATGGAATGTACCTTGATGTTGGTAAGTGGCTCTTGATCAAAGAAACTGGAGCTACCCTTCCTTCCAGAGATCAAGCCTGATTATTTCCTATTCTCTAACAAGTGCTGTATGACCCCTACAGGCTTAGTGCTTTTCCGTAATAATATAGACATAGCTACTATTGCTTTATTCACTAAAAGTTACACATAAGGCCTATGGTATTCAGCATAACTTATGTTTGGGATGTCATTACAATATTTTTTTAATCTAGTATAGCATTAATTGTTGAAACCTCCAGACTACAAGGTTTCTGTGCTATATGAAGTAGCTCATAGGTGGTCTGCTATATGTTGGCGGCCTTGGATAAATATTCTAAAATTTCATGCTGGGAATTTACTAAACAGCATATCTATTCACATAAAGGTGTTAAACCTAAATTGCATATACTATTCTTGAGCTTTGAAAATTGAAGATATTACTTTCACCACACACTAATTACAAATATAAAAGAATACAGTAAACAGTGCCTCTCATAGAATACTACAGTGGAACCTTGGTTGTCGATCTTAATTCGTTCCAGATGTCGGTTCGACAACCAAAATGCTTGACAACCAAACCAATTTTTTCCGTAAAAAATAATGTAAATAGACTTAATCTGTTCCAGAAAAAAATGACAATATAATAATTTATAAATAATAATGTACTAACTACTACATAAAATAATATATAAATTTTAACTGCCTTTTACCTATCCGAGGAGTGTTAATGGCAAAATTCTAGCGGCTTCAAATCTTGAGGGAGAAAGCTGGTAGGCCTACATGTGAGAAAATGGGTCTGCATGGTCAGTGTGCGTAGTATAAAAAAAAATCCTGCAACACGCAGTGCATAATGAGAAAAAAACTGCAACCGTGTTTTTGGTTTAAAACAGCAACTGCGGTATTTTTTTTTGTGGTACAGTGGACCCTCGGCTAACGTTCTTAATCCGTTCCAGGAGCTAGAGCTTTAGCCGAAAAAAACGTTATCCGAAGCCTTATTTCCCATAAGAAATAATGTAAATACAATTAATCCGTTCCTGATATCCAAAAATATTCACAAAAAAAAATAATTTTTTAAAGAATAACTATAGTTTTACATACAGAAAACACACATAAATACTACATACAATTTAAAATTTATAAATAAATAATGAAATAAACATTTAAAATAACATTTACTTACCTTTATTGAAGAGACTTGCTGGCATCTGGAAGATAGGGAGGACAGGGGCAGGGCTTAGTGTTTGGAAGGGAAATCCTCACTCCCTGCACTACTGCTACACTCCCTGTATGTTTGCTACACTCCTTTCATGCCTGTTACACTCCCTGCATGCCTGCTACACTCCTTGCATGCCTGCTACACTCCCTGTATGCCTGCTACATTCCCTGCATGCTTGCAACACTCCCTGCATGCCTGCTACACTCCCTGCTTGCCTGCTACACTCCCTGCATGCCTGCTACACTCCTTGCATGCCTGTTACACTCCTTGCTTGCCTTCTACACTCCCTGCATGCCTGCTACACTCCCTGCATGCCTGCAACACTCCTTGCATGCCTGTTACACTCCTTGCTTGCCTTCTACACTCCCTGCATGCCTGCTACACTCCCTGCATGCCTGCTACACCCCTTGCATGCCTGCTACACTCCCTGCATGCCTGCTACACTCCTTGCATGCCTGCTACACTCCCTGTATGCCTGCTACATTCCCTGCATGCCTGCAACACTCCCTGCATGCCTGCTACACTCCTGCTTGCCTGCTACACTCCCTGCTTGCCTGCTACACTCCCTGCATGCCTGCTACACTCCTTGCATGCCTGCTACACTCCCTGCATGCCTGCTACACTCCTTGCATGACTGCTACACTCCCTGCATGCCTGCTACACTCCCTGCATGCCTGCTACACTCCCTGCATGCCTGCTAAACTGTGTTTTTGTTGTACATCCTGACAAGCTCACCCACACATACGCCACTCTCATATTTTTCAACAATCTCCTTCTTCCTTTCGATGGTGTTCCTCACTCTCTTTAGCACAGAGGTGCCACTAGGAAGCTTCTTTGGACCCATGGTGACTTATTTCACAGTGACAGTCACTAAATCACCAAAAAGACACCAAATGTATTGTGAATGCTTGAAAGAGCGCGCTGGGTATTGTTCACTCAAGTGTAAACAACGCTGGACTGGCGTCCTGGGAGGAGGTGCGCAAGCCCAGAGCGGGCAGACAGGTCTGGTACGTAACGTTAGCTGAGTAAATAACGCTAGCCGAAAAAAATATTGAACGTAAAAAGCAACCTTTAGCCGAAAAAAACGTTATCTGGAATGAATGTTAGCCGGGGGTCCACTGTATTTATGGTTGTATTCTCGTTTTCTTGGTCTCATTTGATAGAATGGAAGATATATTACAGAGATAATTTTCAATGGTTTAAAGACTAAAAGTAGCTTGAAATTAAGCTCATAGTAGCGAAAATGTTAGATTTTTGCCAATATTCAAGAGTAAACAAATCTATAATAATAGTTTATTTAGACATGGTACAATGATACATAGTTAGGTAGACATGATACAATGATACATAGGTATAAATGAGGTGTACATGCCAAAAGCCCATAATATGCTGTGCATTGCGGTCACGCATCCAATGCACGTCAACTGGTAGGTCTGATATGCATTCATAAATGTGCTGATATTATTTATAAAATTATTACAATTATGCAGTAGTCTGAATAACAGTAAATCTTCTATTTTTTGTGTGAATAAAAATTCAAAATAAAAACAAGCGTAATATAAGAGGGGCCCTGAGCCATGACTAGTGAACAGATAAAATGTTATTTTAGTGCCAGGAATGTCTGCATTGTTTATGCTGGACCCTATTTTGAAATTGGGCTTTTTTTGAATTTTGTGTGAAATTGGCCAAATTAGTAATTTCAGATCACTGTACTGGGTAGTTGAAATTGGTAAATGGGCAGTTTCTTGTACTCAATCGATAGAATAAAAGGAGTTCTAACGAAATAGCTATAAGTTTGGTTGACTGGAAAAATAGGGCTCAAAGTGGGCAAAATCGCCAATGCGTAAATATCGCTGAGACCGCTAACTTCGCGATAGCGTAATTCCAAAGTTTTCCATCAAATTTTGTACTTTTGGTTTCATTACCTTCACAAGATGCACAGCAAGAGCTCAAGAGATGTTTACAGCATGCGCATTAGTCACTATACTGATTGAGACCCACACTGTGGACTCTGGTGATCATGTGATCCAAGTGTTGTCGGGTGACAACCAAGACCACGTATGAAAACTAAATCTAACAAGTTGGTTCGAAAACCAATTTGTTCAACAACTAGTAGTTTATTGTAATACAGACAGAAGAAATGTTAGTATCTCTAATGGAGAAAGTTTTGTTGGAAGTCCCTTTCCAGATATACAGAG
Organism: Cherax destructor; assembly: GCA_009830355.1. Taxonomy (NCBI): domain Eukaryota; kingdom Metazoa; phylum Arthropoda; class Malacostraca; order Decapoda; family Parastacidae; genus Cherax; species Cherax destructor. The sequence continues at coordinate 204,606 of WNWK01001930.1, read as the reverse complement.
TGCTGAATGACCCATACAGATTCATTGTTTTTCATAATACTGTATTATTATTATTATTATTATTATAATCATTATACAGCATACTAATCATATATCTATATTTTCTGCAAAATAATAAATAATAAATAATACGTAATACTAACACTGATTAATCTAAAAGAAAAATCATGATAGATTAAATGATAACCAACTGGCCTAAAGATAAAACACTTTCAACATCACTAAGCATTTGAATACTCAGAAGACACATTACAGTAATCCACTCTTGATAAAGATGATCTGTATTTTTATTACAAAAAATAATCAAATTTACCAACCTGTTCATTAAATTCAAATTCAGGTGCTGGTTTCTCCTCGTCCACTTCCATTGTTTGTAATGATTTCTGAGCCTGAGACTTTGTGTCTTTATCTTTATTGCCTCTGCTATCCAAGTATAAAGTCAGCTGCTGACCAATTGTTGGTGCCAACACTTGGATGGCATTTTTGTGCAGGAACAACACATAAGAATCAAATTCTGACACTTTCCTCTCAGAGAAGCCTGAAAAGTTGAAATACAGTAAAAACTATTCTCTTATAAAATTACAATAAACACTAGTTTTAAGTATCAATAAATAATTGATAAACAGCTGCATTTATTCATTATTAGGGCAATGTGTGGTGTGAATATAATGCAGAGAATCCATAGCTTGAAGATTAGAAGGTGTGGGGTTTCTAATAAGGAAGGGCTGTTGAGGTGGTTCCTCTTTAAGGGGGGCTCCTTGTCGAGGTAAAGAGGCTATCGGTCTGAGGAATTGGACCTCTTGGTCTTCTTCCTCAGACCGAACCTAATTACCCCCAATCCCCCCTCCCTTTTCCCATTCTCCCTTTTTTCCCTTTCCTCCTCATCCCTCCCTTATTTCCTTCCCATTTTTACCCTGGGAGCTTCCCTCCACAGGCATTCTAGTTCTAAGGTAGGGGGAAGGGAATCGTGGTCCATCCCATTCCGTTGAGGTCCTTGGCGGCGGTGGTGTAGTTTGCCGTGGAATCTGGATCGCCTGGGGATGTCCCGATCCCTCTCCGGTCTCCCGGGGGTGGCCTTGGGTATCTTTTGGGCGACGGGTGTATCTCTGGAGGCCATCTTTCGGATTCCAGGGGTGGTAGCCGAAGGCGGTATGCTTTGTGGCGGATATCCGGCTGCCCTCTCTTTTGTCCGCCGAGGTGGCTCGGTGGATGTGAGGTTGCTATCCCGGATTGCTGGTTTACTGGCATGAAGGGTAGGGTATGGCACGGGTTCCATGCAGCATCTGCACTACTTGCGGTGTTGAGGTCCTCTTGGGAGCGGAGGGGGATTTACGCCCCTTTCATTCCTCCTAGGAGCTATTCCTCCACGTTCCCCCCTTATTTTATTCTTTTTTTTATTTTTATTTTATTTTCTTCTTTCTTTTTTTTTCTTAAAAATAAAAAGAAAGAAGTAACCTAACCATGGCTGACCCAATCCATGAACCCAATACCCCCGGGCCCCTTCCTGATACCGTACCTAGTTCTGACCCTACCTCGTTACTGGACAACTCTAATACCCCTGTACCTCTTGCTGGTGCCGATTCGTCACATGCTTCATGTACCGGGGTTCCGACCGGCCCTTTTGACATATCTGACCTTCGCTCTTCTCTGACTTTGATTCCGGCTTCTCCCTCGACGGTGCGGCAATTTTCGATTTTCGAATCGCTCGCCCGTCTCCCATCGGACCACCCCCGGTCCCACACCCAAACGACCAAGACCCTTAAATGACGATTCGACTCTTCCTTCTCGCTCATCTCAGAAACGACTAGCACGTCGTGCACTCCCCTTAGATACTTTGTTTCACACTAAATGGACAAAGTTTTTTACTCTCAGACCGAGTACTCCAACTACCTATCTTTCCGATCATAATATTGGTAAAGCTCTCCTATGCCATGTAGGCAAAGATATCTCTTTTCATGCTCTCAAGAGCGGCACTCGCATCATCACGGTCCAGAATGCTGGCCAAGCTCGCGATCTTTCCTTCTTACGACCTATAGATACTATTCCTATCACTATTGACAAGCATCATTCTCTTAATTCTTGTAGTGGTACTGTCATTTTTACCCACACCATTGTCCAACGGAATTTCCAGACATGTGGTGAAGACATTTTGAGCAACTTGAGCTCCAAGAACTCCCTATCCTTAAGGTTGACACTTTTACCTTCCCTGCCAATAAGCGAAGACGTTTTCCTTGCAATATAGCTTGTTTAACGTTTGACTGCCGTGAACTCCCACCTTCGGTCTACATTGCAGGTCAACGTTTACAAGTTCGAAAGGTGACCCCTACACCACAGCAGTGTAGAAACTGCTGGCGTTTTGGTCATCCAGCGAAATATTGCAGGTCCATGGCCGAATGTCCAGTCTGTGGTGCCGATGACCATGCCAGTCCTTCTTGCACATCCATCATACTCTCGCCATTGTCAGGTTTACCTGAATGAGCGGGAAATCCGTTGTCTCAAAGAGGCGGAAGGCTTCTCATATTCTATGGCCATCTCTCATCTACGCCTTCAAGGGAGACTTCCCCGTATTTCCTATTCTCGCATTGCTAAACGTCGCCCCACTTCTGGGGTCCTAACTTCCTTGACTTCCTCTGTGGTTACACCATCCTCAGTCACCCTGTCTCGAATCCTTTTGATGTTCTTGGCTCCGAGGTCCCTACCTCGGCTCCCATCTGTCCACACTCTTCCTCTACTCACTCGCACAGTTCTGAGTCTCCATGCCCTCGTCCTTCACCTAAACCTCAGCACCCCCTCCTTCTCATAAGCCCGGCAAAAAGTTCCTATTGCCGGGTTCTTCATCTCCGAATAGTTCTGTAACGTGTGGAGGTTCATCCTCTCTCATACACTCCTCTCGCCATGTCCCTCCCAAAAGCCCTCCAATTCGCCAGTTTCCCCTCTTCTTTAGTACAGTCTATAGCTCCCCGATAGTTGCTCCTCTTCTTCCATTTCTAATGTAGTCCCACATTCTGCATCTTTGACTTCCAAAACTGAAGCTATGCAGAATATTTCAGAGTCTGGACCGATGATGGACACTACTCCACTCTGGTTCCTCATCTCTCTCTTCGTCTCAACCCCCCTTCCTTCACAATGTCCTCCTCCTCTGATTACGAGTCTTCCTCTGCCTCCACACGTGACTTTTCTAACCCTAGTCCATAGATTCCTCTACTTCCACTTTATCTTTCTTCATAAATCATGGCTTATTTGCAGTGGAATATCCGAGGCCTCAGGGTAACCTGGGTGAACTTCTGGTGTTGGTCTCCCAGTTTTCCCCTGTTGGTCTGTTTGCAAGAACCCAAATTACAATCCACTGTTATCAGGCCCTTTTCAGGCTATAATTTGTTATATTCATCGGATCCTTTTCCGATGGAACCTTTAACGAAGTGCTCTTCTTATACGCACTGGTGTTCCATACCGTCAGCTCTATGTCCCTTCTTCTCTTACATTACACTGCAGCCCGTATCCACTTGAATAAGTGGTTTACACTCTGTTCTTTATATCTCTCCTTCCGGGCATTGTCTATCCAAGATGTTGATTTTCTGGTTTCTTCCTTGCCGCCATCCTTCTATTACTTGGCGATTTTAACGCACACCACTTTCTCTGGGGAGGGTCGCACTGTGACTCCCGTGGCATTCAGTTGGAGGCATTTCTTGCTTCTCTTCCCCTACATGTTTTAAATACGGGGACTCCTACCTATTTTGATCCCCGAACTCATTCTTTCTCCTGCATCGATCTTTCCGTCTGCTCTTCATCAACTGTCCTTGACTTCACCTGGTCTGTCCTCCCGGACTTACATGACAGCGATCATTTCCCAATCATCCTTAAGTCCCCTCTGTTTTCTCCACCTCCTCATTGCCCACGCTGGCAATTTGACCGGGCGAAATGGGACCTTTACGCACATCTTACTGCCTTTCATGAGGCTCCTACCTCGTCCTCCATTGATGAAGTTTTACATCTCTTTTCATCCTCCATCTTCACAGCGGCTTCACATTCTATTCCTCAAACCTCGGGCAAGCATCCTCAGAAGTGCGTGCCTTGGTGGTCTCCTGCTTGTGCTCGGGCAGTGCGTTTGAAACGTGCTGCATGGGGCAGGTATCGGTATAACAGAACCACAGAGAGACTCCTTGATTTCAAGCAGAAGAGAGCTATTGCTCGCCGTGTCATACGTGATGCTAAACGCACTTGCTGGCGAGATTACGTTTCTACTGTCACTTCGGCTTCCTCGATGAGTGCAGTCTGGAAGAAAGTGCGGAAATTCAGTGGTAAATTCTCCCCCGACCCGGCTCCTGTTCTTCAGGTTGCTGGTGTCGATATAGCACACCCTCTTGCCGTTGCCACTGAAATTGGTAATCATCTCGTCTGCATTTCTCAGGGGCTCCATCTATGCCCCTCATTCCTTTCTTCTAAGTCTGCCAGCGAGTTAAAGCCCTTAGATTTTTCTTCTCTTAGAGAAGAATCCTATAATGTGCCTTTTACCCTTCAAGAACTGGAGGCAACGCGCTCTGCTTGCCGATCATCGGCAGCTGGGCCAGATGGCATACATATTCGTATGCTACAGAATTTACATCAGTCTGCTCTTACTGTCCTCTTACGACTCTTTAATCTCATATGGTCGCAAGGAGTTCTTCCCCAGCTGTGGAAGTCTGCTATTGTTCTCCCTTTTCGAAAACCAGGTACTACGGAAGCTCTGTTCCACAAGGCACAGTACTCGCTCCCATCCTGTTCCTCATCCTCATATCGGACATAGACAGGGATATAAGCCACAGTGCCGTGTCTTCCTTTGCAGATGACACCCGAATCTGCATGACAGTGTCCACCATTGAAGACACTGCAAGAGCTCTCGCTTCACACACAGAGGGCCCGGGTTCTATTCCCGGCGGGTGGAAACATTTCGACGTGTTTCCTTACACCTGTTGTCATGTTCACCTAGCAGCAAATAGGTACCTGGGTTGTTAGTCGACTGGTGTGGGTCGCATCCTGGGGGACAAAATTAAGGACCCCAATGGAAATAAGACAGACAGTCCTCGATGACGCACTGACTTTCTTGGGTTATCCTGGGTGGCTAACACTCCGGGGTTAAAAATCCGAAGAAATCTTATCTTATCTTTAAATGGGCTGCAGAAAACAATATGAAGTTCAATGATGAGAAATTTAAATTACTCAGATATGGAAAACATGAGGAAATTAAAATCTCCTCGGAGTACAAAACAAATTCCAACCACACAATAGAGCGAAAAACTAATGTCAAAGACCTGGGAGTGATCATGTCAAGAGGATCTCTCCTTCAGATTCAGATACTTTATTTCTGATAATATTACAAAGTGGGGTGTACAGAATTAGGTATTACTAGAAGGCCAATAATATGCCTAGGTATGCCTAGGCATTTCAGGCAGTCTTATGATAGATCTTAATCAATAGTGACACAATGAATATACTGATATTAAGGTTAGGTAATTGTAGTGATTAACTAGGTTTACAAAATTGAGATACTGTAGTTCAAACATTTAAGAATTTAACAGTTAATTTATATAATAATGGTGAAGGTGATGTATTGGCATAATACAGTTTCTATATTGGAGTGTCTTAGGCAAACTTATCTCCTGTGGTTTAACGCTCCTTTTGATTATAATAATTAGGCAAACTTATGACTAGCTTAACCTGTCCCAGGTTCAGCTCCCGGACAGGCCCCCATATTACAACCTCAGGTTCAATGGCCTGTTAACCTGAGTGTAAAGGGAGCTTGGAGCAAAGAAACACAGTAGAAGATGTATTGAAATTGTATTTCCTTCAAAAAATCAGTTAGATTAATTCCAGACTTTTGTCTTTTCCTTCACCAAGTAATTGTGATTATATAAGACTTTTGTCTTTTCCTTCACCAAGTATAACAAAGTGCTATTTACACATATGTACATTATATACAAAGGAGTAGTGTTTAGTGCACGCCACAGTTGTCTAGGCTAAACAGCAGCCAAAAGACAGACAACTTTCCACAACCAGCTCTATGCAGGAATTCCAATGACAAACCGCGAGTGGTAACCACGTCACCTTTGTCATTGTTAAACTCGCATTTTAATTGGCTGAACCGAGTCGTTGATTTGATGATGGGGCCCCATCACCAAACCCTTAACGATGGTTCGCTGGTTGGAGGGGAGCCTATGTGGGTGTGTTTAACATGCTCCGAATAAAGGTTACATACTCTTTGCATGCAACAGTTGTATTAGAATTTTGGTTACAGTCAAGGACCATAACACCATAGCAATCGCATCTGCTAGAAAAATGACAGGATGGATAATGAGAACCTTCAAAACCAGGGATTCCAAGCCCATGTTGATACTTTACAGATCGCTTGTTCTATCTAGGCTGGAATATTGCTGCACACTAACTGCACCTTTCAAGGCAGGTGAAATTGCTGACCTAGAAAATGTGCAGAGAACCTTCACGGCACGCATAACTGCGATAAACCACCTCAATTACTGGGAACGCTTGTAGTTCCGAAACCTGTACTCTCTAGAACGCAGGTGGGAGAGATACATTATTATATTATATATTATATTACCCCCTACTCACCCAAAACTAAATACTCATACTATAAGTTAATGTCAAAAATGCTCAATGTTATTTTCCTTAAGATAATCTCAATTTCATATTACCATTCGAGAATCTAAACACCTGTTACAATCTAATATCATCATATAATAATTTTAACAGTATAATATCATCATATTGCAATTTGAAAACAAATTTGAACTAGAATAAACTCAATAAATTTCTCTATTATTATGTACATAGTCTTTAAGTTACTGGATTAAGCTCCCCCCAATGAAAAGCAGGGGTGCCACTAGCACGTTGAGGGACAACACAATAAGTGTCAGGGGCCTAAGATTGTTCAACTGCCTCCCAGCATACATCAGGGGGATTACCAACAAACCCCTGGCTGTCTTCAAGCAGGCACTGGACAGGCACCTAAAGTCGGTACCTGACCAGCTAGGCTGTGGTTCGTACGTTGGACTGCGTGCGGCCAGCAGTAACAGCCTGGTTGATCAGGCTCTGGTCCAACATGAGGCCTGGTCACAGACCGGGCCACAGGGGCGTTGACCCCTGGAATTCTCTCCAGGTAAACTCCAGGTAAACTCCAATGAAAAGCAGGGTGCCACTAGCACGTTGAGAGACAACAAAATAAGTGTCAGGGGCCCAAGACTGTTCAACTGCCTCCCAGCATACATCAGGGGGATTACCAACAAACCCCTGGCTGTCTTCAAGCAGGCACTGGACAGGCACCTAAAGTCGGTACCTGACCAGCTAGGCTGTGGTTCGTACGTTGGACTGCGTGCGGCCAGCAGTAACAGCCTGGTTGATCAGGCTCTGATCCAACATGAGGCCTGGTCACAGACCGGGCCGCAGGGGCGTTGACCCCTGGAACTCTCTCCAGGTATACTTCAGGTATATATATATATATATATATATATATATATATATATATATATATATATATATATATTATATATATATGTCGTGCCATATAAGTAAAATGTGCGATTTTGGCTTAAATAGCAACGCTCTTCTTGCCGAATAAGGCAAGCAAAAATTTGTGTATGCAATAATTTTGCAAAAATTATTCTAAACCTAACGAGAAAGTATATTTCATTGTGTCTGTTCATTATTAAATTATTGTAAAGTTATCTAAAATATATTTAGTTGTATTAGGTTAAATTAAATTGCGCTTGTTATAAGATTAGGTAAGTTTGGCCCTGTGGTCTGGTGGCTAGAGCTCTCGTTTCACACACGGAGGGCCCGGGTTCGATTCCCGGCGGGTAGAAACATTTCGACGTGTTTCCTTACACCTATTGTCATGTTCACCTAGCAACAAATAGGTACCTGGGTGTTAGTCGACTGGTGTGGGTCGCATCCTGGAGGACAAGATTAAGTACCCCAATGGAAATAAGACAGACAGTCCTCGATGACGCACTGACTTTCTTGGGTTATCCTGGGTGGTTAACCCTCCGGGGTTTAAAATCCGAAGAAATCTTATCTTATGTTATCTTCTTTTGGTACAAAATTATTAATTTTTACATAAACATAAATTAAAAAAATATATTTCTTTAGACGTATAAGAGAAAATTTTAGAAAGGACTTAATTTTAAATGAGTTCTTTCTAATTGACTAATTTTACCTATTCGGCACTACATATATATAATATGCCAGCAGGCCACTGGTCTGCTGGCCAGCGTCTGCTGCTAAACATTGTTTACCTTGGTACTGCTGCTGTGTCTGCTTCATGTACAACTATATAGTGTCTGCTGCGTCTGTGTAGAATCTATATAGTGTCTGCTACATCTGTATAGTGTGCCCAATTAACTGTAGTGCAGCATGTGAGTATAACACTACTAACAGTCACACCTGCTGTTTATACATGAAGGTCTCTATATACACGGAAGTGTATGAGGTATATACACTGATGTATGTTTCAGGCGTATACACAGGTGTGTATATAGCATATACTCCGAGATGTGTATAAGGTATATACACAGGTGTATTTAAGGTAAATACATCGAGATATGTATGAGGTATATATACCTATTTGTGTATAAGGAATATTCATTGAGGTGTAATATTCGTATATAAGGTACCTATAGTTACCTGGAGTATACCTGGAAGGTGTTCCGGGGATCAACGCCCCCTCGGCCCAGTCTGTGACCAGGCCTCGTAATAGATCAGGGCATGAACAACCAGGCTGTTATTGCTGGCCGCATGTAAACCAACATACAAATTACAGCCCAGCTGGTCAGGTACTGACTTTAGGTGCATGTCCAATGCCTTCTTGAAGACAGCCAGGGGTTTATTGGCAATTCCCCTTATGTATGCTGGGAGGCAGTTGAACAGTCTTGGGCCCCTGACACTTATTGTGTTGTCTCTTAGTGTACTCGTGGCTCTAGAAGACAAAACAATGCAGATGTTATATACACAGACTTTGCAAAGGCCTTTGACAAGTGTGACGATGGTGTGATAGCACACAAAATGCGTGATAAAGTAATAACAGGAAAAGTTGGTAGATGGATCTATAATTTTCTAACAAATAGAACACAGAGTAGTAGTCAACACAGTGAAGTCTGAGGCGGCTACAGTGAAAAGCTCTGTTCCACAAGGCACAGTACTCTCTCCCATCTTGTTCCTCGTCCTCATATCGGACATAGACAGGGATATAAGCCACAGTGCTGTGTCTTCCTTTGCAGATGACACCCGAATCTGCATTAGTGTCCACCACTGAAGGCACTGCAAGACTCTAAACAGACATCAACAAAATCTTTAAATGGGCTGCAGAAAACAATGTGAAGTTCAATAATGAGAAATTTCAATTACTCCGATATTCCAACCACACAGTAGAGCGAGAAACAAACGTCAAAGACCTGGGAGTGATCATGTCAGAGGATCTCATTTTCAAGGACCATAATACCGTAGCAATCGCATCTGCTAGAAAAATGACAGGATGGATAATGAGAACCTTCAAAACCAGGGATGCCAAGCCCATCATGACACTCTTCAGGTCGCTTGTTCTATCTAGGCTGGAATATTGCTGCACACTAACTGCACCTTTCAAGGCAGGTGAAATTGCTGACCAAGAAAATGTGCAGAGAACCTTCACAGCACGCATAGCTCAGATAAACCACCTCAATTTCTGGGAATGCTTGAAGTTACTAAACCTGTACTCCCTAGAATACAGGGGGGAGAGATACATGATCATATACACTTGGAAAATCCTAGAGGGATTAATACCAAACTTGCTCATGAGTCACTCCCTACGAAAGCAAAAGACTCGGCAGACGATGCAACATCCCCCCAATGAAAAGAAGGGGTGCCACTAGCACGTTGAGAGAACACAATAAGTGTCAGGGGTCCAAGACTGTTCAACTGCCTCCCAGCATACATAAAGGGGATTACTAATAGACCCCTGGCTGTCTTCAAGCAGGCACTGGACAGGCACCTAAAGTCAGTACCTGACCAGCCAGGCTGTGGTTCGTACAGTGGACTGCGTGCGGCCAGCAGTAACAGCCTTGTTGATCAAGCCCTAATCCACCATGAGGCCTGGTCACAGATCAGGCCGTGGGGGCGTTGACCCCCGAAACTCTCTCCAGGTAAACTCCAGGTGCCCTTGCTTTTCATTGGGGGAGTGTTGCATCTCCTTCCCAGTCTTTTGCTTTCACAAGTTACAAATGTAATGAATCATGCAAGTAAATTTACTTACTTACGTTTATACATGGTTACAATCATGAACAAATTATAAAGTAATGAACAATTCACTAGTCTACACCCGGTCACAACTGTAATGAGTTCTTTGTGCAAGATTTAATTGTTGGGTCACACACACACACACATACCATTGAAACTGAGCAACAACCTGAGGTGTGGAAGATGGCAAATGTAGTCCCAATTTTTAAGAAAGGAGACAGACACGAGGCATTAAACTACAGACCTGTGTCACTGACGTGTATAGTATGCAAAGTCATGGAGAAGATCATCAGGAGGAGAGTGGTGGAGCACCTAGAAAGACACAAGCTTATAAACGACAACCAGCACGGTTTCAGGGAAGGAAAATCCTGTGTCACAAACCTACTGGAGTTTTATGACAAGATAACAGAAGTAAGACACGAGAGAGAGGGGTGGATAGACTGCATTTTCTTGGACTGCAAGAAGGCGTTCGACACAGTTCCTCACAAGAGGTTAATGCAAAAGCTAGAGGATCAAGCACACGTAACAGGAAAGGCACTGCAATGGATCAGAGAATATCTGACAGGGAGGCAACAACGAGTCATGGTACGTGACGAGGTGTCAGAGTGGGCACCTGTGACGAGTGGGGTTCCACAAGGGTCAGTCCTAGGACCTGTACTATTTTTGGTATATGTTGTTGTTGTTGTATGTTCGCCGGTACATCCGGCCCGGGTCTTCTCCAAATGGTGACCCGGCATTGGTATATGTGAATGACATAACGGAAGGGATAGACTCAGAAGTGTCCCTGTTTGCAGATGATGTGAAATTAATGAGAAGAATTAAATCCGTTGAGGATCAGGTAGGACTACAAAGAGACCTACACAGGCTACAAACCTGGTCCAGTAAATGGCTCCTTGAATTTAACCCTGCCAAATGTAAAGTCATGAAGATCGAGGAAGGGCAGAGAAGACCGCAGACAGAATATAATCTAGGTGGCCAAAGACTGCAAACCTCACTCAAGGAAAAAGATCTTGGGGTGAGTATAATACCGAGCACATCTCCTGAGGCACACATCAATCAGATAACTGCTGCAGCATACGGGCGGCTGGCAAACCTAAGAATAGCGTTCCAATACCTCACTAAGGAATCGTTCAAGACTCTGTACACCATATACGTCAGGCCCATACTGGAGTATGCAGCACCAGTTTGGAACCCACACCTGGTCAAGCACGTCAGGAAATTAGAGAAAGTGCAGAAGTTTGCAACAAGACTAGTCCCAGAGCTAAGGGGATTGTCCTACGAAGAAAGGTTAAGGGAAATCGGCCTGACGACACTAGAGGACAGGAGGGTTAGGGGAAACATGATAACGACATATAAAATACTGCGAGGAATAGATAAGGTGGACAAAGACAAGATGTTTCAGAGAGAGCATGTTGTAATTCATCCTGGCCTAGCCAGGATACAACAACTGAATATGTATGCTGAATGTTGAAGACAGAGTAAAACAAAGTTACATCATGTTTATAAAATTGCACACAACCAGTGTCCAGAATATCTTGCTGCCAATTTTGTTAAGGCTAGGAACCAAAGCAATTATGGTATTAGGGAAAGGGAGAACAACTTTGCAGTACCTACAGTCAGTTTTCAGGCTTCAAACACATTTTACTGTACAGCAATAAATGGAGTGGAACAGACTTCCTGCAAATGTCAAAGCCTGCCATAGCATGGGCATGTTCAAGAAGAGAGTCAAGAGGTACCTAATGAATGTAGCTACAGAAAGAGAAGAGAGTGAGTTCTTGTATATCTAACATACATGTACTGTAATCTGAGCCTATCTTTAATATTAATGTACATAACTGAATTTGCCTTATGCCTAGTATATCTCCTTTTATTGTAACTACTTTCCACATTGTTAAATTACTTATCTGTTTGTAACCTTTAATTTTAAATAACTAAATTTGCTATCCCTTTATTTAACTACTTTTCACATAGTTAAATTACTTACCTGTTTTAACTTTCAAGTTTAAACAAAAATTATTAAAAGGACCCCAATGGAAATAAGTCACTTTGTCTGACTTATTCGGGTTATCCTAGGTAATCTACATATGTGCTGCTATGTATGATAATTTATGTAACTGTATTTATGTGTACCTGTACCTGAATAAAAACTTAATGTCCAGACTTGAAGCTCCTGTGTAATCTAACTATTGCTGGGCAGAACTCGGGCATTAGTACATTTTACAATACATGCACACACAACCCGCACATATAAAAGAGAGGAGCTTACGACGACGTTTCGGCCCGACTTGGACCATTTACAAAGTCACAGTGTGACTTTGTAAATGGTCCAAGTCGGGCCGAAACGTCGTCATAAGCTCCTCTCTTTTATATGTGCGGGTTGTGTGTGTATTGTTCCAGTCACGGTATTGTGCCTTTTTTGTTATTTACAATACATGCATCCTGTGAACACCACATAATATTTTTTATACAATTTGTTTTATTGGAAAACATACAGAGAACTTTCACTGACTATACACTCAATCAGGCATCTGAACTACAGGAAACATGAAGTCCCTTCAACTGTAATGCTCACAACCATTAAAATATAGAATGTGTTCATATTTTGTTAGTATGCTAGAATCCTCATTACCTATAATCATAATCAAACCTGTAAATCTTCAAAAAAAAATTAACCTTGATAAGAGCAATATGGCTTGTACTAATAAGATATTCAGTTCTCTTGTATTCATTGTAACTCCTAATTTCATTTTTACAACCACATAAGAGAATATATATAAAAGCACTCAGTCATTACCTTATTAATTTTAAGATAGTCTTAAGTTTGCCCAAAATGCTCTGTATATTAAGGGGCTTTTTTCATGCACACTTAAATGTCATTCACCTTTGTATAAACACTGTAACATGCTGAAATAAAGAATCTTAATTATGAAGCACTATGATTAGTTTGCATGAAATTGATTTGAATACTAGTGGCTTTCTTTTGTGCCTAACGATGTTTTATTACATAAAAAGAAATAAAAAATGAATTTTGGTTGATGAGTTTGGTAGGGTAAAAGTAGGAAATTAAAAGTAAATATAGTGAACCCCCGAGTAACGAAAAAACTTCATTCCAGAAGCCTGCTCAAGTGCCTTTACCGAAAGAATTTACTCCCTTAAGGAATAATGTCACGTAGGTTAGTCTATTTCAGACCCCCCAAAAATACACTTCCACAAGCACTTACATAATTGTACGATTTCCGGGGTGTTCGTTACTCGGGGGACCACTGTATAGGAAAGAGTAAGGTGATGAGGATAACAAAAAAATTAGGTAACGGAAGATTGGATATCAGATTGGAGGGAGAGAATATGGAGGAGGTGAATGTATTCAGATATTTGGGAGTGGACGTGTCAGCAGATGGGTCTATGAAAGATGAGGTAAATGATATAAATGACGAGGGGAAAAAGGTGAGTGGTGCACTGAGGGGTTTGTGGAGATGAAGAACTTTATCCATGAAAGCAGAGGGAAATGTATGAGAGTATAGTTATTCCAACACTTTTGTATGGGTGTGAGGCATGGGTTGTGAATGTTGCAACAAGGAGAAACCTGGAGGCAGTGGAGATGTCATGCCTGAGAGCATTGTGTGGTGTGAATATAATGCAGAGAATCCATAGTTTGGAGATTAGGAGGAGGTGTGGGATTACCAAAATATTATCCAGAGGGCTGAGGAGGGGTTATTGAGATAGTTTGGACATGTAGAGAGGATGGAATGAAATAGAATGACTTTGAGAGGGTATAAATCTGTAGTGGAGGGAAGGCGGGGTAGGGGTTGGCCTAGGAAAGGTTGGAGGGAGAGGGTAAAGGAGGTTTTATGTGCGAGGGGCTTGGACTTCCACCAAGCATGTGTGACCATGTTAGATAGGAGCAAATTGAGACAAATGGTTTTTAGGACTTGACGTGCTGTTGGGCTGTAAGCAAGGTAACATTTATGAAGGGATTCAAGTAAACTGGCAGGCGGGACTTGAGTCCTGGAGTCGGGAAGTACAGTGCCGGCACTCTGAAGGAGGGGTGTTATTGTTGCAGTTTTATAACTGTAGTGTAAGCAGGCCTCTTTCAAGAGTGGGAGTGAATGATGATGAAAGTTTTTCTTTTTCGGGCCACCCTGCCATGGTGGGAAATGGCCGATCTGTTAATAAAAAAATAAAAATAAGAATTTTGAATTTAAATTTAAATATTGAAGATACAGTACCTCATCATTTACACCTGGAAAATCCTGGAGAGACTGGTCCCAAACCTGCACACTGGAATCACCCCATGTGAAAGCAAGGGACTTAACAGATGGTGCAAAAAAATGTGCCTCCAATAATAAGCAAGGGTGTGATGAGTACACTAAGAACTCTAGTATTAGAGGGCTCTGGTTCTTCAATGTCCTCCCTCTGTGCATAAGGGAAATAACCAACAAACCTCTGGCTGTTTTCATGAGGGATCTTAAGTTCCTCAAATCAGTTCCTGACCTGCTGGGCTGTGGTTTGTATGTTGGAGTTCGTGCAACTAGCAGTAACAGCCTGGTTGATCAGGGCTTGATCCATTGGGATGCTTAGTTTGGGACCAGGTCACAGGGGGAATGACCCCTGGAGGCATCCTTGGACAATCACAGACTGATGTGATTGTCCGGCTGTCCATTAAATTAGAATACATAATGTTAAAAAAATAGCAATGAAATGGACTAAAGTACTTACTGTATACGTACCTAGTACAGTGGACCCTCGGTTAACGAAAAAAAATCATTGCAGAAGCCTGCTCAAGTGCCATTACCGTACGAATTTACGTCCTTAAGAAATATTGTCATGTAGGTTAGTCTATTTCAGACCCCCAAAAATACAATCCCACAAGAACTTACAAAATTATACTTACATAATTGCACGATTTCCGGGGTATTCGTTAACCGAGGGTCCACTGTACAGTGGACCCCCGAGTAACGAGCAAAATTCATTACAAAAGCCTGCTCAAGTGCCATTACCGAACGAATTTACTCCCTTAAGAAATAATGTCAAGTAGGTTAGTCCATTTCAGACCCCCAAAAATACACTTACAAAAGCACTTACAATATTATACTTACATAATTGTACGATTTCCGGGGTGCTCGTTACTCGGGGGTCCACTGTATAGTACTTACTGTACACAATTTGCAGATATAATGAAATAAAATTGAATATGAAGGAGTTAAATTTTAAAAGTCCATTATGTCGGGGTCTGTTATATCAAGTGTTTACTGTACTGTATTAGCAAAAATGTTTATTTTGGTTGTTCAGTGTATCTGAGCCAATCAACATTTTGTATCAAATCATGTCATATGCCTGGCCAAATGTGAACAAAAGACTCTACATTATGTTATTTTAGGTTGAGTTAGGTGGGTTTTGCTAGGTTACTTTTTACCATTTACATGAAATAATAACTATGATTAAAAGTCAAAATCTGCCTAAGAACAGTTGTATACTTTTACCAGTTTTCCTGTTATACTTCTTAACACAGGATGGTTTTTCCTGTTATATGTATTCCACTTCACAGATTGTCATGAATACTCATGACATACACAATAATTTTCTTGCCATACTCATACAGAAGTGTTAACTGTCATTCTCCAAGATGCATTAAGGTTTTCCTGTCAGACTTCATTATTCAGGCTTGTTTTTCTGTCATATGAAATTTCCATAATTGTTGAAATTAGAGTGGATTACTAAATGAGTACTAACTGCAAATATGTAGTTCGTAATTCCATTTACAGTACAGACTATTGTGATTGTGTGTTTGCTGTACATCACTGTTGCAATTTAATGTACACTTTCATAATTACAGTACAGTGGTACCTCTACTTACGAGCAAAATTCGTTCCAGACGGCTATTCAAGTGTCGATACCGAAGGAATTTTTTCCCATAAGAAATAATGAAAATTAGATTAATCCATTTCAGACCCCCAAAAATACACTTACAAAAGCACCTACAAAAATACACTTACATAATTGTTCGAGTTGGGAGCTGCTCGTAAGTAGAGGTACCACTGTACTGTACATTAAATTAAATCCTGGCATCCCTGGGACCACTGCTTCACAGGTTACTCAGATACAATACCTGCTGTGTGCTGGTTTTTTGTGTGTATTAACATACGTATAACCTGAAGACTCGTTCCTTTTCCTCCTCCCCAAGGAAAACAGTGAAAAATAGTTATGCTATTTCTTAAATAGTTTAGGGAAAGTTAAGTTATTGTACAGTGGTACCCCGACTTTCGAACTGCTCCCAACTTGACCTATTATGTAAGTTTATTATTGTAAGTGCTTTTGTAAGTGTATTTTTGGGGGTCTGAAACGGACTAATCTAATTTACATTATTCCTTATGGGAACAAATTCGTTCGGTAACAGCACTTGAACAGCATTCTGGAATGAAGAAAGTTTGAAACTCTGGGTACCACTGTATATTATGTAAATTTTATTACGGTTAAGTTGTAATGGTAGTTTTGATGCAAATATAAAATTGGGAGGAGAGTGATTTCTTTTATAGTTAACATTTGTGTACCTATTATTGTGAGCTGATCCTCTCTATTTAATGTTCCTGTAAATAATTCAGTTCACTTTATTCCTGTTGAACCTCCTTTTACTGTAACTGATTGTCACACAGTTGAGCTACTTAGCTGTTTTAATTTTTAAAGTTATATTCATGACTGATTTTTACTGTATCTTACAGCTAGGCTTTAAATAATAAGATATCACAAGGACTTCAATGTAAATAAGTCACTTCATCTTACTTTTTTGGATTATCCTAGGTAATTTACACAAGTGGTGCTATGTATGATAATTGTAGTCACCTAAATTTGTGTATCTGTACCTAAATAAACTTACTTATTTTAATTGTTTTCCTGAGGGGGGGCAAATCTTCAGGCAATTTTTTATTATTATTATTATTATTTACCTTGCATACAGGCAGCTCCATTTCAATGCAGTGCTATTGAACTTTATTTTGTTCTCACTTTTTTTTAAATTTTTCTTAAACTTTAGTGATAGTGAAGTCAGACTGAGCTGTAATAAACGACTGTCACTGAATAAACAGAAAGATGGACAGGAGGCTCGAACTGTGGTCCAGAGACTGACAGGCCCAGCACTCTACCACTTCGGCTATGGTGGTTTCTAATAGAAAAGATTTGGAAACAGTACTTCTGCATATTCTTCTGTCAGAAGCACCAACTGTAACTCAGCTGAACTCCTCCTCACAGCTAATGAGCTTTAGCAGTAAATCTATTCTTACCTCCCTCAAAGCCATATAGTCTATGAACTCAGATTAAGTCATAATAAATTACTGTCAATATGGCTTTGAGGTAAGTAAGAATAGATTTACTGCTAAAGCTTGGCTGTGGGGACACATTCAGTTAGGTTAAAGTTTGTGCCTCTGACAAAAGCATGTACAGAAGTACTCTTTCCAAATCTTCCCTATTAGAAACCACCATAGCCAAAGCAGTAGAGCACTGGGCCTGTCAATCTCATTCCCCCAGAATGTGACCCACAATAGTCAGCTAACACCCAGGTACCTGCTGAATTTACTGCTAGGTGAACAGGGGCAGCAGGTGTAAGGAAAGATGTCCAACATTTCACCCATGCAAGGGATTGATCCTGGTCCCCTCATTGTGTGAGCTGAGGATGTAACCAACCAAGCTATGAGGCACAGATCTTATATGCTGAGGTATGGGGAAAATGAGAGAAAAGTAAAGCATTAGTAGTGTAGATTTCAGACCATAATAGTGCTACTTTTAAAGCGTATCCTTACAGTTTGATACTTTTGCCGATGTGTGTTGGATATAAATACTAAATTTAAATTTGTTGTCCATGATTTAACCTGGGAATTCCCCCTCTCATATTATTTTTTTTCTATTTCTGTTTTATTAATTATACAGCATTTAGTTGGGGAAATAGTTTGTTCCTCCCAAAAACATATAATTTTTGTTTTCAGTATTAAGGTCAAGTTTATTGGTAATCATCCAGGTACATATATATGTAGTACCTTGTTTTAGTTTATCATAAACTATGGTTTGATGAGTAACTGAGTAGAGTTGCCATTTATTGTTAAGAATGTGGAAAGTCCTCCCCGGATATATTATAAACCTTATCTAATCTACAAGAAGAGGAGGGTGTTTTCTGTCTTTTACAGCAGGTTATATAATGTCATTACTGAATTCAGTATACAGTTAGCCAGCCATCCTCCTGTACATCACTTTACAGTTAAGCAGTAATACTGGTATGCTTTTAAACTTTGTTTATCTATACATGGTAATTATTTTCAATACTGTACTATAATACTGTGTACTTTGTTCTTTTATATTTAACTTCAGAACTTGATGTTATCATATGTAATAAAAGGAATGGCTTACACTTCTTTGAAGTCCTATGTGTATAGCAGTCTACAGTGTTAAAGTACTTTATAAAGGATATTAGATTTGTTTCTGTTAGATCAGTAAAGGGAGGGTGGTGGGCCCTTTAGGGTTAACAGAGTAGTTCAAGCACATAATTATATAGATTATGCCTAATTTTTGGACACTAATTTCTTACATATGCATTGGGTCTGGGTGTTGAAGTTCAATTTATATATTGTCTATTTGTAGGCCTATGAATTTGCAGTCTTACTTTTTATTTGGAACAATTGATCACTACTGTATTCTTATGTGGTGTTAGCATGAGTGTTGAAGTATGGAGGACCAGGAGGAGCGTCTGCTGGACCAAGAGGAGTGGCATGTGGAAGCTGCTGCTGTCATCCAGGATGTGAAGGACTGTGTCTCCCAGATTCAAGTATCCTCCCTTCCCTCCTCAAATACCACCATTTATTTCAATCTAACCACAAGGGAAGATAATATCTACTGCATTGAGCTTACTGCTTCAGGATTCAGGTGAGGTTTTATAGTCATTGAACAGTGTTTTTGTTTTGTAAGGTATTTAAGTTCCCAGCTTACAAATTACCGAAGTTGTAGACATCTGCACTTATAAACAAGGTACGTATATGGAAGCCAGTTAATGACACCAGCCAAGCTGAGGTATGAACACATGTGAAATATAACATCCTTTGTACTATTAGTTTCAATATAGGTGCAGATTCAAAATTTTAAGTTAATGCAGAACACAAATCATTTGCAAGTTGAAAACCTACTATAATCTCTTAAGGATATTATAGATGATGACTGTGAGGTTAGGTAATATAGATATAGAAAGAGTATATGTATGTGAATACAGGTTACTGGGGAATACATGAATGGTTCAGAGAAAAAGTCAAGAATATGAGTGACTGAAAATAAGTACATTATTGAGAGTAATACCTGTGAAGAAGTGAAAGTCAGGAATGTCAGGGAGGAAGTATACTTGTTTGTTTTATCTTATTTACAGAGCATCAGAACCACCTGGTTATTCAGTGCATTAAACATATGCTGTTTCTCAAATCATCAAATTTACACTTATAATATAAATCATAATATAAATCATAATCACCAGGTAAGTCAAACTATTTGAAGTATTTTTCCCAATCAGCAACCCACAGTCATAAGTTATTTTGTATTGTCGGCCATGATTGCCAATGCATTGAGATGAAAGAGGAAATATCCCACCATTTATTCCAAAAGAGTTGCTTTGTTCTTAGTCACACTGTATGGAGTGAGGCATCCTTCCCAGAGAATAGTCCCTACCCTAAGGCACAAACCACTCAAACCTCACCACTGAATTAAGGTGACCCAGTGTTAGGAGGTGGGGAGGAAATATGTGAGAAAGATGTCTTTAGGAAGTATGGAAGTAAGAGGGGTGTCTCTGAAAGTGTGTGTTTTGAGACTTTACCTAAAGTTCAATCTTGTAACTTAATCTCAAAGATATATCTAAAATCTGTGCTTCTAGGTAGTTGCCATATAACCAACAAATTATCTTAAATTTGTGAAGTTGTATAATGTACTGCACTTTCTTAGTTTAATTTTTAGAGTACATACTTTATCTGACATTGTTAAATGAAATCCTAACACTGATTGAGCAAGTTTTATACTAAATTTTGTAAAAAAGTTATTTATATTGATGCAGTATTTCTGACATCTGTAATACTTTCCTGTGATATTATGGATACATATGCAGTGAAAGATGTGTGATGGAGCTAAATGTAGATCATTGCCATGCAGTATAAAGGGAAGAAGAAGCAAAAACAGGCCACATGAGAAATATTGATTGTTACAAAATATTGAAAGCGTTAGATAAAGACAGGGATCTAGGGGTTACTGGCCAGAATAGTGTGTCACTGGAAGATCATAAAATGAAATTGCAAAAGACTAATATGCTGCCCTAGCAAATTATAATATAGCTTTCAGATACAGTGGACACCCCGGCTAACGATCAAAATTCATTGCAGAAGCCTGCTCAAGTGACATTACCAAACGAATTTACTTCCTTAAGAAATAATGTCACGTAGGTTAGTCTATTTCAGACCCCCAAAAATACACTTCCACAAGCACTTACAATATTATAATTACATAATTGTACGATTTACGGGGTGATCGTTAGCCGGGGGTCCACTGTATACAGTATGTAAGTGGTGAAATGCTTAATAAGTAAATAATATATGTGAACAGGATAGAAAAGGTTCAAATAAGAGCTGCAAAATGGCAATCAAAGCTAAAAAATAAGAGTTCTGATGGCAAGCTGAAAATACTGAAGATGCCCTTGTTGGCTGATAAGAGCATAAAAAAAGACAATGATTACATACTGTATCAGAATATAAAAAGATGTTAGATAAAGAAGATTTATCAGTATTGTACCTGTCTTCAATAGATAAAACAAGAGGCCAGTTATAAATTCACACACACAAAAAAAAGTGGAGCCAAAAGGATACTGAAAAGTTTTTCACAGTGTAATGTTACCATGGTTGTTTAATATATTTATAGATGGGGTTGTAAAAGAAGTAAATGCTAGGGTGTTGGGGAGAGGGGTGGGATTAAATTATGGGGAATCAACTGCAAAATGGGAGTTGACACAGTTACTTTTTGCTGATGATACTGTGCTTATGGGAGATTCTAAAGAAAAGTTGCAAAGGTTAGTGGATGAGTTTGGGAGGGTGTGTAAAGGTAGAAAGTTGAAAGTGAACATAGATAAGAGTAAGGTGATGAGGGTATCAAACGATTTAAATAAAGAAAAATTGGATATCACATTGGAGAGAGGGATTATGGAAGATATTTGGGAGTAGACTTGTCAGTGGATGGGTTTATGAAGGATGAGGTTAACCATAGAATTGATGAAGGAAAAAAGGTGAGTGGTGCGTTGAGATATCTGTGGAGACAAAAAACGTTATCCAGAGAGGCAAAGAAGGGAATGTACGAAAATATGGTGGTACCAACACACTCATATGGGTGTGAAGCATGGGTTGCAAATGTTGCAGTGAGGAAACGGCTGGAGGCAGTTATGTCCTGTCTAAGGGCAATGTGTGGTGTAAATATTATGCAGAAAATTCAGTGTGTGGAAATTAGGAGGTGTGAAGTTACTAAAAGTATTTGTCAGAGGGCTGAAGAGGGGTTGTTGAGGTGGTTTGGTCATTCAGAGAGAATGGATCAAAGTAGAATTACTTGGAGAGTGTATAAATCTGTAGGGAAAGGAAGGCGGGGTAGGGGTCGTCCTCGAAAAGGGTGGAGGGAGGGGGTAAAGGAGGTTTTGTGGGCGAGGGGCTTGGACTTCCAGCAAGCATGTGTTGAGCGTGTTAGATAGGAGTGAATGGAGACGAATGGTTTTTGGGACCTGACGAGCTGTTGGAGTGTGAGCAGGGTAATATTTTGTGAAGGGATTCAGGGAAACCAGTTACGTAATTGATTTAGTTGGACTTGAGTCCTGGAAATGGGAAGTACAATGCCTGCACTTTAAAGGAGGGGTTTGAGATATTGGCAGTTTGGAGGGATTTTCTAAACTGTTGTATCTTAGCGCCTCTGCAAGGACAGTGATTATGCATGAGTGAGGTGAAAGTATTTTCTTTTGGGGATTTTCTTTCTTTTTGGGTCACCCTGCCTCGGTGGGAGACAGCCGACTTGTTGAAAATATATATATATATATATATACTGTATATAAGTATCTAATTACTGAAGCCTTCTATGCAGCGCTAGCTAGCTTTGCAATAGCATTTCAATGCATTATATACATAGATGGAAAAAGGCTAAAAAAACTGTTAAGAACACATGTTAGACCAAGAGTGGAATAGGCAGTAGTGGTATGATGGCGACCCCCAATAACAAACAAACAGTTTCTTTGTGCAGTGTACAAAATGTAGTTTACATGTAATAAAATATTATTAACCCTTTTAGGGTCCAAGGGGTGTCTCCGAAACTCGTTCTCAGGGTCCAAGAATTTAAAAAAAAAATTATTTTTTCTTATGAAATGATAGAGAATCTTTTTCTGATCATAATGCCACAAAAATTATGAAATTTGATCGAAAACTAATGGAATTATGCTTTCGCGAAGTTAGCAGTAGCCATGACGCTTACGCATCGGCGATTTCGCCCACTTTGAGCCCTATTTTCGGCAAATTCTAATGTTTCAGTCAACTAAAATTATAGCTATTTCGCTAGAACTCAGTTTTTTCTATCGATTGAGTACAAGAAACTGCCTATTTACCAATTACAACTACCCAAAATAGTGGTCAGAAAATGGCAATTTGGCCAATTTCACACAAATTTCAAACGATGCCAATTTCAAAATAGGGTCCAGAATAAACAAGGCAGACATTCCTGGCACTACAATAACGTCTTCTCTGTTCATTAGTCACGTTTCCAGGCCCCTCTTACATTACTTTTGCTTTTCATTTTGAATTTTTATTCTCACAAAAAAATAGAAGATTTACTGTTATGTATACAACTGCATCATTGTAAAAATGGTATAAATAATATTAGAGCACTTGTGCATGAATATTAGACTCGCCAGTTGATGTGTATTGGATGCATGGTGATTTGTTTACTCTTGAACATCGTCAAAATCGAACATTTTCGCTACTTTGAGCTCAATTTCAAGGTACTTGTCATTGTCAAACCAATCAAAATCATCTCAATTTCTGTAATATATCTTCCAATCTATCAAATGAGACCAAGAAAACGAGAATATATCAATAAATACCATACGAAAATAGACTGCAAAGTTGCTGTTTTAAACCAAAAACACGGTCAGAGTTTTTTTTTCCTCATTATGCACTGTGTGGTGCAGGAATTTTTTTATACTGCGCACACTGACCGCACAGACCCATTCTATCACATCTAGGCCTAACAGCCTGTTTCTGCTTGATTTGAGGGCGCTAGAATTTAGGCATACTAGTACGTCAATAACCCCAGGGCGTAAGCCGTACTAGCACGTCAATAACCCTGAAAGGGTTAAGCACAAGAGAAAGCCACTAGCATGCTGTGTTTGACTGACAGGAGAAGAGGAGATATGATAATCACATTGAAGATTACAATAGGATATAAAAAAAAAAGATTGACAAGGAAGACTTCCTAACCCAATCAACTGACACTGCAAAAGGTCATAGATCTCCTCTAAAAAAGAATACCTACTAAAAGTACTGTATACTACTACTAGAAAGTTTTTTTTTTTTTTTTGCAAATAGAGTGGTAGATCAATGGTATGCAAGAGGAAGTACTAAGCACTATGATCACTGAGAGCTTTAAAAAAATTACAGTAGACTAAATACTGGAGGGAATAAAGACACTGGTAGTAGTGAGGAGGGGTTATTGAGATGGTTTTGACATGTAGAGAGGATGGAACGAAATAGAATGACTTCGAGAGTGTATTAATCTGTAGAGGAGGGAAGGCGGGGTAGCGGTTATTCTGGGTGGCTAATCTTCCAGGGTTAAAAATTCGAACAAAATCTTATCTTAAGGATGGAGATACTCTTAAATGCAAGGTATTCAGAAAATCCACTATCAAGAATAACTTAATACGTACACTACTTTTCCCACCATGACCTCGGAACCAAGAAGGGCGTTATCATAGGTTTCTTTCTTCAAGCACTCTGAATTTGCAGTGATGAATATCTTTTAGAAGAGCAATATACAGTAGTGCCCCACTTATACGGCAGGTTAGGTTCCAGGCTACCGCTGCAAAGCAGACATCACCAGAAAGTAGAACGCCATTTTTTCCACTTATACATGCATATAAATGCCAGATAACAAGTTTACACTAATATATATTAAGTTAGCAATAGAACTAGACATTAAAAAACAATAAAAAGTAAAATACACATACAGTACACTCATTATTTACCTTAAAATATTTGTAGTCTTAATGTAGGGCAAAAGGTGAGTAGTATTTACTGTAAGAAGTCAGGTGTGGTAGGTATGGTAGACCTGGCCACCCCATCCACACATAATATTACTACAACGCTTAAAGTGCCCTAGAGGGATAAAATGCATATAGAGTACACTCGTTACTTACCTTAAAATATTTGTAGTACTAATGTAGGGTGAGAGGTGAGTAAGCGAGATAAAAATGAATAAACGAGAGAGCGAGAGAACGAGTAAGATGACAGAGCTGCAGAGTACTTATGTAAACAAACATGTCTGGTTATGGTTGATAAACGTTCATACAAGCACCTTACATTGTGTACAAGTTGTGTCCACAGTGGTACAGTAGAATAAATAAAGACCAACACTTCCATTCTCATGTAACATCATTTTTAGAAGGAATGATGCTCTGACAAATTTTTATTATTACGTATTACAAGTTGTTATTATTATTACAAGTTATTATTATTATTATTACAAATTATTATTATTATTACAAGTTATTATTATTATTATTACAAATTATTATTATTATTATTACAAATTATTATTATTACAAATTATTATTATTACAAGTTAGTATTATTATTATTATTACAAGTTAGTATTCTTTCTTTCAACACGTCGGCCGTTTCCCACCGAGGCAGGGTGGCCCAAAAGGAAAAACAAAAGTTTTTCCTTTTACATTTAGTAATATATACAGGAGAAGGGGTTACTGGCCCCTTGCTCCCGGCATTTTAGTCGCCTCTTACGACACGCATGGCTTACGGAGGAAGAATTCTATTCCACTTCCCCATGGAGATAAGAGAAAATAAGACCAAGAACTAGTAAAAAATTAGAAGAAAACCCAGAGGGGTGAGTATATACGTATATGCTTGCACATGAATGTGTAGTGTGATCTAAGTGTAAGTAGAAGTAGCAAGATGTACCTGAAATCTTGCATGTTTATGAGACAGAAAAAAGACACCAGCAATCCTACCATAATGTAAAACAATTACAGGCTTTCGTTTTACACTCACTTGGTCGGACGGTAGTACCTCCCTGGACAGTTGCTGTCTACCAACCTACTACATATTAGTATTATTATTATTATTATTACAAGTTAGTATTATAATTCTTTCTTTCTTTCAACACGTCAGCCGTTTCCCACCGAGGCAGGGTGGCCCAAAAGGAAAAACGAAAGTTTCTCCTTTTACATTTAGTAATTTATTCAGGAGAAGGGGTTACTAGCCCCTTGCTCCAGGCATTTTAGGCGCCTCTTACGACACGCATGGCTTACGGAGGAAGAATTCTGTTCCACTTCCCCATGGAGATAAGAGGAAATAAGAACAAGAACTAGTAAGAAAATAGAAGAAAACCCAGAGGGGTGTGTATATATATGCTTGTACATGAATGTGTAGTTTGACCTAAGTGTAAGTAGAAGTAGCAAGATGTACCTGAAATCTTGCATGTTTATGAGACAGCAAAAAGACACCAGCAATCCTACCATCATGTAAAACAATTACAGGCTTTCGTTTTACACTCACTTGGCAGGACGGTAGTACCTCCCTGCACAGTTGCTGTCTACCAACCTACTACATATTAGTATTATTATTATTATTATTACAAGTTAGTATTATAATTATTATAATCATAATAAAAAAGAAGCGCTAAACCCACAAGGGTCACGAATAGCTATAGATAGAGTGAAGGCATACGGAAGGAATATTTTTCTACAGTTAAGTAACTGGTGTTTGACTAGAGAAAACGTAATTCTTCCGACACTCCTACACACTGCTTTTCAAATTCAAATTCAAATTTTGTTTCCTTGCAAGTTTACATTGAGATTATATAATTACAGTAATAGTAATGAGTTGCAGTGCAAAGAGAGCCACTATCATGCCATGGCATTATGGGCAGACTTAATTTAATGGCTTACAGACTACTTAATGCTACTAGAGAAATTGATCTTAGTTTGTTTCAGTTATACAGTGGACCCTCGGTTAACGAAAGGTTCCGTTAATGTAAGCTTCGGAAAACGTAAGCTTTTTTCGTAATCGGTTAGCGAAAAATTCCTCGGTTACCGAAAGGTATTAGACGTGTCCGCCTGCTCCGCGCAAGCGCAGGACGCCAGTGAAGCCTTGTTTACCATTGAGAGAACATTACCTAGCGTGCTCTTTCAAAGATTCAAAATATATTTGGTGTCTTTTTTGGTGGTTTAGTGATTGTCACTGTGAAATAAGTCACCATGGGTCCAAAGAAGCTTCCAAGTGGCACCCAGTGGTAGCAGGCATGCAGGGAATGTAGCATTCATGCAGAGAATGTAGCATTCATGCAGGGAGTGTAGCATTCATGCAGGGAGTGTAGCATTCATGCAGGGAGTGTAGCATTCATGCAGGGAGTGTAGCATTCATGCAGGGAGTGTAGCATTCATGCAAGGAGTGTAGCATTCATGCAGGGAGTGTAGCATTCATGCAGGGAGTGTAGCATTCATGCAGGGAGTGTAGCATTCATGCAGGGAGTGTAGCATTCATGCAGGGAGTGTAGCATTCATGCAGGAGTGTAGCATTCATGCAGGGAGTGTAGCATTCATGCAGGAGTGTAGCATTCATGCAGGGAGTGTAGCATTCATGCAGGGAGTGTAGCATTCATGCAGGGAGTGTAGCATTCATGCAGGGAGTGTAGCAGGCATGCAGGGAGTGTAGCAGGCATGCAGGGAGTGTAACATTCATGCATTAAAAGAAAAAGAAGGGAAGTAACCCCAGAGAGGGACTTGTTACCCGAAGTCCTTTTGGAGGGGATTCCCCTTCCAACCATTAACACCCTGCCCCTGTCAGCAACTCTACCTTCCAGATGCCTGCAACTCTTCAATAAAGGTAAGTAAATGTTATTGTTTTTGTTTTTTTGAGTGATTATTTTTTTTGTGGAACGAATTAATTGTATTTACATTATTTCTTATGGGAAATAATGTTTCAGATAACGAAAGATTCAGATTAAGTAATAGCTCCTGGACCGGATTAATTTCGTTAACCGAGGGTCCACTGTACATCTGTTTTTATTTATAGCAGACAGTAAGTTTACTCAAATTAACAATCTGGGGATATAACATTGGGAGAAGTTGAAAGTATTTTGTAGGTTGTTTATATTAATAGTAAATAATTAAATTATATTATTTGGTAAAGTTAAGTATTGAGTTTTTAGTTTAGGGTGAGTATTACGTAATTAATTCGTTCCAGAATGCTGTTCAAGTGCCGCTAGCTGTATTACCCCTGTGGTTTAGCGCTTCTTTTGATTATAATAATAATGTTCAAGTGCCGTTACCAAACGAATTTGTTCCCATAAGAAATAATGTAAAGTAGATTAGTCCTTTTAGACCCCCAAAAATACACTTACAAAAGCACTTACAAAAATACACTTTCATAATTGTTCGAGTTTGGAGCAGTACGTAAACCGGGGGTCCACTGTATATGGTTTTTGAGAAGAGTCTTAAATTGATGTTCAGACCGGGTTACTTTAGTATTTACTGGTAATGAATTCCAAATTTTGGGGCCCTTTATGTGCATAGAGTTTTTGCACAGTGTGATATGGACACAGGGTACATAAAAAAGTGATCTGTGTCTAGTGTTATGGTCGTGCGTCCTGTTAAGGTTGGTGAGAAGAAGTTTGAGTGGTGGGTTTATGTTTGAGTGTAGTGTTCTATAAATGTAGTAGGCACAATAATAAGTATGGATGTTCTTGACGGTTAGTAGTTTTAGACTTTTGAATATTGGTGGAGTATGTTGTCTGGAGTGGGAATTTGTTATCCTTCTGACTGCAGCATTTTGTTGGGTTATTATTGGTCTTAGGTGATTGAATGTTGTTGATCCCCATGCACAAATTCCATAGGTGAGATAAGGGTAGACGAGTGAATGATATAGTGCAAGGAGAGCTGATTAAGGAACATAGTACTGTATCTTTGATAGTATGCCTACTGTTTTGGAGATTTTCTTGGAAATATGTTGTATGTGTGTCTGGAATTTGAGGCTACTGTCAAGGTGGATCCCTAGGAATTTTCCCTCTATGAGTCTTGTGATGGGTGAACCGTTTAGCGTTATGTTAAGTGGAACATTTGTAGCTCTGTTTCCAAACTGAATGAAATAGATTTTGTCAGTATTGAGAGTTAGCTTATTAGTCATCATCCAGGCTTGGTAAACAAATCTCATATTTATGTCAATTTTTATACTGTGGGTGTATATATCATGTTTATATGTTATGTAGTGTGTTTATTATATAATTTTGAAAAAATATCATAGATGAATTAATGGAAATGTGTACTATATTAATGCAATATACGACATATAATGCACCCAAGAGATTATATGGCGTCAAGAGTAGAGAGACTTAGTAATTTTAATGTGTACCTGCACATCAGCACAGTGTGTAAGTATATTTAGGTAAAGGTACAAAGAAGTACGTATAATTATCAGAGTACAGTGGACCCTCGCTGTTCGAACACTCCAAAACTCACCCTCATTCCAGAATGCTGTTCAAGTGCTGTTACCAAACGAATTTATTCCCATAAGGAATGATGTAATTAGATTAGTCCATTTCAGACCCCCAAAAATACACTCATAAAAGCACAATAATAAACTTACATAAAAGGGTGAGTTTTTGAGTGTTCGAATAGCGAGGGTCCACTGTACATATATACATAAAATACGCAATAACTTTAAAACACTTGAAATTTTGGAAAATTTCCAGACATGATAGAGAGATGTGCTCACGGAGAATATAAACAAACAGGGTGGGGCACACCATCTTTGAAAGACCGCTCGCAGTATAGCAAGTTTTGGTCATACGTTATTTGAAATTGCCGTATTAGCAGAACACCGTAAGGCGAAATGCTGTAAAGCGGGGCCCTACTGTACTGAGGTAGTGTTCATCAATTTATAATTCCCAATGCACATCATCTACTACTGCAAACAGAAAGCCTTCCTCATTCACAGCACTCCCAAGGTGGTTTCAACATCGATAGATGACTGGGCCTCCCTACCCTACTAGGCAGACTGCTATCACCATCCCCCATATTATTACCAAAACTATAAAAGAGATCACCAGAAGCCCTAAACCTAAAACTATTTGCTCAACAGGAGTATACTGCATACTGTGTGGTGGTTGTGATAAATTCTATGTCGGGGAGACTGGCAGAGACCTTCAGACATGCCTTCATGAACATAAATATGACTGCATGAGGGATAAAACCAACTATGTGTAGTCCATCACAACCTTCATTCTCTAATCATGAACTGGGGAAGAGCACAAATGTTAAACCATGAGAATGACAGGACCAGATGCAGAATTTTGGAAGCAGCAGTGATCCATATTACCAAAACCTTTGAGCAAAACAGTGGAATGTATATGTTGGCTGAACCTGTTGTCCACAATTCATGTAATATAATAAACATAATAAATTTGTCACCCTACCCCTAACCCCTGCTCCCACCAATAGCTGACCTTGCCAGACTAATCTCACAATTTATGACCTCGTGTGACCCACTCTTGCAATGACCTTGTGTGTGACACCTTTTTTCCAAGCCTGACTTCATGGTGCTCGTTCACTTTATAAAGCGTTGCATTTGCTCATTCCTGCATACTTGATAAAGCCCAGCCTTGTGCAAAATGTTGTATTAAGAGGATCCTCTGCTACAGTGTCTTTATTCTCACTTGCTGACTTTTGCCATTGTCTGCCTAAATAATGAGGACCATGAGCTTAAACTCTTCCGTAACTACTCTCAGGTAATCACACACTTAGAAGAGATACTTTTTAAGAGGGCAAACAGTCTTGTCTGTTTCCAGCCATGGTGGAACCATCCCCACATTTTTACACTTTTTTGCTCAATATTGCACAGGTTATATACACAGCTCTGTAACTCTGTAACAGTATGCAATACATATACAGTATATACTTTGAGTGAATCATGTTCTAATGAACTTTGTGCAGTCAGTAGACCTCAAACCTAACACCATAACACTCACTCTCTCTCTCTTGTTCACAGAAATATCTTTTTCACGTTTGACTTTTACTGGGGATTACACAACTTCTGGCATTGGCAGTACCAGGGTGAAGGTGCATGAGTAGTAATGCTCATGCTGTATTATGTTTCTCTTAAGGTTTTACCTTTAGGTTAAGGAATGAGAATGTGTTATCTAGATACTACCTCTGCAGGGTGATCCACAGAAATGTAAGTTCAAAATTTTGTTTACACCATCATGTTTCCTTCAAGAAAAAAACATTCCATGTCCGATTTCACAAACATGGGATTCATTTAGAGGTGACCCAACTATCTCAAACTTTCACTCTTATAAAATGGAAAAATGAAATACAGTGGAACCCCGGTTTTCATCCTTAATCTGTTCCAGAAGGTTGGTCGAAATCCAAAATGGACGAAAACTGAAGTAATATTTCCCATAAGAAATAATGTAAATCCAATTAATCCGTTTCGGACACCCAAAAGTATTAACACTCCAACGTGCTGTTGGAGTGTAGGCAAGGTAACATTTATGAAGGGTTTCAGGGAAACCGGCAGGCCGGACTTGATTCCTGGAGATGGGAAGTACAGTGCCGGCACTCTGAAGGAGGGGTGTTAATGTTGTAGCTGTAGTGTAAGCACGCCTTTGGCAAGACAGTGATGGAGTGAATGATGATGAAAGTTTTTCTTTGTCGGGCCACCCTGCCTTGGTGGGAAACGGCCGATGTGTTAATAAAAAAAAAAACATTTTATAGAGAATAACTATAATTTTACATACAGAAAACAATGAGAAATAAATATAAAGCACTAATGAAATGGATAAATGAACATTTAAATCACTTTTATCTTTATTGAAGACTGTTGTTGGCGTATGGAAGATGGCGAGGAGGGGAGAGGGAGGAGAGTTTATTGTTTAGAGACAGGACAAAATACTTCAATATGACTCTAATATCAACTCTGCAGCTTATTTACCTATCACAATTTATCTAATATGACATAATAAACAATATTAATAACATAGAAACATGATATTTACTCTAGAATGAATAAAATGTCATTACGTATGTGACTAGTTAGTGGTGGCGGCGGCAACTGCCATTCCTTCTGCTCTGACTACATATCTTCCCATTATTATAAGAGAAAACGGAGTGTTTGTGAGGCTAACTGCACAAGATCACAGTTTCATACGGAAAACACTGAAACAATGTACAGTGGACTCTGTTTTCGTACAGCTCCCAACTCGAACAATTATGTAAATGTATTTTTGTAAGTGCTTTTGTAAGTGTATTTTTGGGGGTCTGAAACGAGTAATTTAATTTACATTCATCCTTATGGGAACAAATTCGTTCGGTAACGGCACTCGAACAGCATTCTGGAAAGAATTATCGACGAAACTGAGGGTCCACTGTATGTAATTTATAAATAAGAAATATTGTATAAAAACATAATAGAGAATGTAAAGAAATAAAGTGGTTATTGTATGTATACTATAGTACACACTTACCTTGAAAGAGATGCTGGCAGAGGTTTAGGGTGGTGGAAGATAGTGCAGGGCGGCGTATGTTCTCAGTGGCCCTATAAACCTCCAACAACATTGGAGGAGTTAGTTTCGTGTCGTCCTTTTTCTATCGCTTAATGCCTTAACTTACTTGCTACACTCTTAATGTTACACTTTATCGCTGGCTGGTGCTACAGCCTTTATCGACTCCTACTGCTTTAGTATCGTACATATCGTAGAATCCCTGAATCACTGAAGAATTCTATTGTGTTTCTCACACTCTGAACTTTCTTTGGCCCCATGGTGGCTTATTTATAAGTCGCAACACAAAAAGCAGCAGCGTCCCGGGTGGGTGGACACGTCTGAGTGGATGTACGAAACCCGGAGTAAAAATTCACCGAAAAAAGTGGTCGAAATCTGAATTGTACGATATTCAGATTGGACAAAAAACGGAATTCCACTGTATTGGAAAGGAATTAGTTTTCCAAAAAAAAAGAGAAATGATAATAAATAATAATAATAATAATAATAATAATAATATAACAATAATCATACTGCAATATAAGAATAATAAATGAGAAATCCCATTTTGTAGGAATTGACAATTTGGTGGTGGTGGGCATCTCTAAATAATATCCAATTATAAAATGTTACACAAAATAATTTTTATCCAAAAAGGAACATGCCAAAGGGGAGAGACGAGAGAAATTCATAAATCAGTTTTCTACTCACTCCTATCAGTGGACCACCCTAAGATATATGCATAATCAGTTATTCAAGGTGTGGTATTTTCCAGGGTGTTTGGCTTCATGCCTGCTTATAAAGACATACCTTTGTCACAGGTTGAACACTGCAGAATTATGGGGAGCAAGAGTATTCATACCTATATAGTGACTTTTTTTTTTTTCTATTTCCTGTATGATGAATATCTGGCATCAACATAGCAGTGCTGTATGACCCTGGTGGGTTTAGTGCTTAGTTCTGATTGTAATAATAATGGCATCAACATATTTGGGTTTAGGCTGTATGAGTTCTGTTTTATTTTCTTGTGAAAATGTATGTGGGTTAAAATCTTTAATTACTGTGGACCCTCGCAAATCGAACATAATCCATTCCAGGAGCTTGTTCTTAACCCAAAATGTTTGATAATCGAATTAATTTTTCCCATAAGAAATAATGGAAATACAATTAATCCGTTCCAGAAACCCAAAAATATTAAAAAATAATATATTTTAATGAAATTAATTATAGTTCTACATACACTACATACTACTACTAAAAGTTTTAGTAAATAAATGCATGTATTTTTACTTACCTTTATTGAAGATTGTTGATGGCATATGGAAGATAGGGAGGAGGAGTGAGGGAGAGCTTAGTGGTGGGAAGGGGAATCTCCCTCCAAAAGGACTTCAGGTGTCAAAGCCCTCTCTGGAGTTACTTTCCTTCTTGGTCTTTTACTGGCACTAGGACCAGCTTGAGAGTCACTGGACCCCTGTCGCACAAAATAACTATCCAGAGTCCTCTGTTTCTGGCGCCTCTTTAACATTTTCCTGAAGTAGGACATTGTTTGGTCACTGAATATGCTGCTGTTATAGCTTGTTTGAGCTTGCTCAGGGTGGTATTTTTCAACAAATGCCTGGACCCTATTCCACATTGCACAAATCTCCTTAATCTCTGAAGAAGGCACCTCCTTCACTCCCACTTCCTCCTCCTCCTCCTGTGAATCAATAGCCTCAAATCTGGTCTTATGGTCTTCCAGTTCCAGCTGTTGCAGCTCTTCAGTTGTTGTTCTTCTTATGTTAGCTCTACCCTGTGGTCCTTCACCAACTCTTCCACATCCTCGCCACTCACCTCCAAACCCAGGGATTTGCCCAATGCCACAATACCTTCCACAACAGGCACAGGGTCGTCAGGGTCAACCTCAAACCCTTCAAAATCCCTCTGTTGGACACAACCTGGCCACAATGGTCTTCAAGCAGAGTTCAAAGTCCTCGAAGTCACTCCCTCCCAAGCCTTACCTATAAGGCCTATGCAGTTGTAGATATTGAAGTGATTCTTCCAGAACTCTCTAAGGGTCAATTGAGTGTCCGAGGTCACTTCAAAGCACTTTTCAAACAATGCTTTTGTGTAGAGTTTTTTGAAGTTGGAAATGACCTGCTGGTCCATGGGCTGGAGGAGAGGAGTGGTGTTAGGAGGCAAGAACTTCACTTTTATAAAACTGAAGTCTTCACACAGTAGGTCTTCCATGTTTTGAGGATGTACAGGAGCAATGTCCAGTAACAGGAGGCACTTTTTGCTCAAATCCTTTTCCTGTAGGTATTTTCTCACACTGGGGCCAAACACTTCATGGATCCACTCACTGAAAAGTTGCTTTGTGACCCATGCATTCTGACTAGCTCTCCACAAGACAATCTATTTTTGATGACATTGTGTTTCTTGAACACACTGGGATTTTCTGAGTGATACACTAGTAATGGTTTCAATTTAAAATCCCCAGTAGCATTACTACACAACATGAGAGTTAGCCTGTCTTTCATAGGGTTGTGTCCTGGCAGTGCCTTTTCCTCCTGAGTAATGTAGGTCCTGTTGGGCATTTTCTTCCAAAACAGGCCTGTTTCGTCACAATTGAACACTTATTCAGGTTTCAAATCTTCAGTCTTTATGTAATCCTGAAATTCGTTAATGAATTTTTCAGCCCCACGTTTGTCTGAACTGGCAGCCTCACCATGCCTTACCACATTGTGTATGCCACTACGCTTCTTAAATCTCTCAAACCAGCCTTTGCTGGCTTTAAATTCGCTCACTTCACCACTCGTTTCAGGCATTTTCTTTGCAAGATCAGCATGCAACTTCCTTGCCTTTTCACAAATGATTGACTCCAACACACTATCACCTGCCAACTCTTTATCCTTGATACACACCAGCAATAACTTCTCAATCTCTTTGATTATTTGTGGTCTATTTTTGGCTTCCTTGATTTGTTCCTTCTTAACCAGGATAGAAGCGATAGTTGACATGTTTTGCCATATACTATTCTGGCAAGCTCAGAAATGCGCACACCACTCTCGTATTTTTGTATTATTTCCTTCTTCATATCTATGGTGTTTCTCACTTTCTTCACCACAGGGGTACCACTAGGAACTTTCTTGGGACCCATGGTAGCTTATTTCACAGTCGCACTTAATGAACAAACTCCAAACAATTAATTAATTGTGAAATGTTTGGATGAGCATCCAGGGTATTGTTCTCTCAAGTGTAAACAACGCGAGACTGGCTCTCCATGCCTGCGCACTGAGAAACCCAAGCGCGCCTGGGCGGACAGGTCTGGTACGCACTTGTTCGATTAGCGATATTTTGTTCGATTGTCGATATAGATTTTCTTGTTCTATTTCCGATATGTTCGATTGCCGAGTCGTTCGATTTCCGAGGGTCCACTGTATTAAAAGTGCATAAAAATGAACAACAGAACTCTAATGGGAATAAAATTTTGCTTATACATACCAAATAGGAATTTTTCAGCAAAATTCGTTGGTAACGTTAAAAACAAAAAGTAAGAATTGTGCTTAATAAGTTTAACTTTTAGATATTTAATTAATATGCTATCCATGATACAACAGTTAATAAATTACTTTGATTTTTTTAATAAATGTGATGTTTGTAGTTATAACAAACTACATAATTAGGCAAAAAGATATGGCTGTTTTTATAATTATGGATAAAATTTACTAATATGACATAGAAACACAAAATGCAAAGAGCACTTGGAGTGTTCCATGATGGGTTTTGATGTAACTTTGAGAGAGGGAAGATTAATTTCTCTTGACAGGCCAAGTTTGTGTCCAAAGTGAATAGCTATGGAATAGTCTGGCAGGGTTTATACTTACAGAGAATACATTATGAGGTTTTTATGATTTGATAATTCTTTATTTTTTTCATTGTTTTATTTTTAAAGTTTTCATTACACATCCATTTGAATATCATAGAATAATCATATTTTTATTACTCTATAGCAGTTGGAGGGTGATTTTATTAAGCTGTTGTGTCATTAGATCTCAAGACATTAAAATTTTAATGGAAGATTCATTATAATGTATTGCATACAAATTTGTACAACTTGTAAGCCTAACCCTTCTCATTTTCCTCCAGAATTGTAGGAGCTAAATACGACGACAACTCTCAGCCTTCAGAAAATCACTTTGAAACTCCTTATGCATTGCTGGACAGCATTAGCCCCCTGTACCGTGAAAGTTTTAGTTCAGCTTTAGCTGCTAAGCTGAATACTTTACTTGGGGAGACTGACAAAGAAGAAATGGAGTCTGTGGATTAATAACTTTAGGTCGTTATTGCTGTGTATATAGAACACGAGTGTATACAATATTTTTGTGTTTGAAATAGCAATACGCAATTTTACCCCAGCAGTGTTAGTGTGTGAAAGGTAAAGTGTATTAGATAATTTGAAGAGTAAGAAGTGTGATGTAATAAATTTAATATCAGATAATAAAGGCTTGATAATTTCTGTATCAGGATAATATAAAAAAAGACAATACAGTATGATATAAGCTTATTATATAAGAGGAGTAAATTATGTTCCCTTACAAAATCTGAAACACATTTTAGCTACTAACTCACAAGCAGGAGAACGGATGCTACAAAAGCTAATAATGTGACCAGAGGAAGTTTGGAAAGTGAAGCAGCTGCTTCTTTCACGGGTACCTTACATATACAGGTTAGTGTTTATTTGCTTATAATTATTAGATCACTCGGTGGATTTTTCATTAACAATTTATTTTTCATTTCTTTTCAAGGAGTTAATTTGTTGACTGCTCAGAGACTAAAAGGAAAAGTAGGTGAGTTCATACTGTATTATGGTAGTGATTCACAGACTATTCTCATTGTTATTACAACATTTGTAATGTTAATATTTTTCATTAATGTAGTGACTATATAGCCTTTATATATTAGGAATAGTAGACAAAGATAGCAAAAGTAAACCTTTTATTGTTATGATGTTCCATCTACAAGAGTTTTATCAGTCTTTATAAGTAAATTTAACAATAAAAATTCTGCTCTATGTATCTTTTTCCACTACTTTTCAGCTCCCACCCACACACTAGCAACCTGTCCTAAAGAAACAGTTGATTTCTCTTGCACGATTTTAAGCAAATTCGTTATTTTTATTTTTAACTTCAGCTGTCTACCACCAAGGTAGCAAGACCCGATGAAAGGAGAAGCACTGTCACCATCACTCACTCCATCACTATCTAGCCAGAGGTGCATCAACATTACAACTCACATGCCCCTACAAACTGTAGTATCCCCACCTGTCCTTCAGAGTGCAGGTTGTGTACTTCCCACCTCCAGCACTTGAGTCTGGCTAACTGGTTTCCCTGAATCCCTTCATAAATGTTACCTTGTTCACACTCCAACAGCATGTTAAGTCATAAAAACTACTTGCCTCCATTGCTTTCTAAAATATGCCTGTTGGATGCCCAAGTCCTTCATATACAAAGCCTTCTTTACCCCCCTATCCTCCCTCCAACCTTTCCTAGGATAACTCCTACTGTGCCTTCCCTCCACTACAGATTTATACACCCTCTTAGTCATCCTATTTTGCTGCATCCTCTCTACATGTCCAAAACACCTCAATAACCCTGTCCTCAGGCCTCAGGATAATACTTTTAGTAACCCCGAACCTCCTACTCTGCAAGTTATGAATTCTCCGCATAATATTCACACTGCCCTTATATAACTACATTTTCATTGCTTCCAGCCTCCTCTTTGCTGCAACATTTAAAACCCATGCTTCACACCCATATAAGAGTGTAGGTACCACTGTATTCTGACACATTTCCCTTTTTGCCTCCATAGATAAAGTACTTTGTCTCTGCAGAGGCTTCTGTGTACCACTCACCTTTTTTTACCCTTATCCTTATCAGGCAGATGGTTCACCTCATCTCTTATAATCCCATCTACCAACAAGTCCATTCCCAAATAGCTGAACACATTCACCTTCTCCATACTCCTTCCTTCCAATCTTTCATTACCAAGTTTTTTGTTGCTCTCATCACCTTGCTCTTGTCTATATTTGTTTTTAATTCTCTTTTATTTAAGTACCCTCTCAAATTTGTCCACCAACCTTTCAAACTTCTCATCAGAATCTCTTTGCAAAAATCATCTGTGACAACTCCCACTTTGTATTAGATTCTTCATCTTTTAATCCCATTCCTCTTCCCAACACCCAAGCATTCACTTCTATTACAACTCCATCTATAAATTTTGTGTTAAACAACCATGGTGACATCATGCAGCCCTGTCTAAGGCCTACTTTTACTGGAAAATAGTTTCCCTATCCAGTGTACCGTAACCTAAGCCTCGCTATCTTTATAAAAACTTTAAACTGCTTTAAATAACCTACCACCTATTCCATATACTTGCAGCATCTGCCACATTGCTTCCCTATCCACCCTATCATATGTCTGTTTTAAATCCATAAATGCAACAGAAACTTCCTTTCCTTTATCTAAATATTGCTCACTACATGCTTCAATGTAAACACTTGGTCTACATATCCCTTACTCTTCCTAAAACCTCCTTGTTCATCTGTGATCCTGCTCTCCATCTTTTTTTTTATTATTATTAACACATTGGCCGATTCCCACCAAGGCAGAGTGGCCCGAAAAAGAAAAACTTCCACCATCAGTCACTCTATCACTGTCTTGCCAGAGGCATGCTTACACTACAGTTATAAAATTGCAACATTAACACCCCTCCTTCAGAGTGCAGACACTGTACTTCCCATCTCCAGGACTCAAGTCCGGCCTGCCGGTTTCCTTGAATCTCTTCATAAATGTTACTTTACTCACACTCCAACAGCACGTCAAGTATATTAAAAACCCATTTGTCTCCATTCGCTCCTATCAAATATGCTCACACATGCTTGCTGGAAGTCCAAGCCCCTCACACACAAAACCTCCTTTACCTCCTCCCTCCAACCTTTTCTAGGCTGACCTCTACCTCGCCTTCCCTCCACTACAGATTTATACACTCTCGAAGTCATTCGATTTCGTTCCACCCTCTCTACATGTCCGAACCACCTCAACAACCCCTCCTCAGCCCTCTAAATAATAGTCTTGGTAATCCCACACCTCCATCTTACCCTTAATTATTTGAATAATAACTCTGTTATACACTTTACTGGATGTATTCAACAGGCTTATTCCCCTATATTTATTACACTTTTTTATCCCCTTTTTCTTTATACAAAGTATTATGCACACTGCCAATCCCTAGGTATCTTTCCCCTTTTCATACATTTTTTGAACAAATGCACCAACCATTCCAAAACAATATCTCTGCCAACTTTTAACATTATTGTCTTGATCCCATCAGTTCCAGCTGCTTTACCTCTTTATGTTCTACCCACTGCCTAATGCATCTTTCCCAACACTGATATCTGGCTGTTCTTCACTCCTAAAAGATGTTATAACTCCTTGCCCATTGCATGAAATCACTGCCTCCCTCTTAACATTTAACAGCTCAAAATATTCCATCTACCTTCCCAATACCTCCACTTCCCCATCTAATAACCTCCCTATTATTATTTTTTAACTGTTAAATCTATTCATTTTCTAGGCTTTCTCAATTTATTAATCTCAATCCAAAATCTTTTTCCTATTTTCAGCAAAATTTGTTGACAAAACCTCACCCACCAACTCATTTCCTCTCCCTTTACACCACTTCACTCTTTACACCACCTCACTACCCTTTTAACCTCTAATCTCCATGTAATTAAATCAGGTGTATCTGAGAAAATTTGAATTAAGGAAGAAGTATTGGTAATGTTGAATGATTAGTTATGGAAGGAAAAGAGGGACTATAAGAGGGAATAACATCTTGTAGGAATGAGGAGAGCCAGTCGTGAGTGTGGGGTGAATTCCTGAGGCAGTGGGTAGAATGAAAGTGGGTAAAGCAGCTGGAATTGATGAGATAAAGATAGAAATGTTAAATGCAGGTGGGGATATAGTTTTGGAGTGGTTAGTGCTTTTATTTAATAAATGTATGGAAGAGGGTAAGGTACCTAGGGATATACCTTTGATATACCTTTGAAGAGTTTTGAGAGTTTCTCTACTCTGAGCCCGGCCATGGGTCAGGCTCGTCTGGTGCTTGCCTGGTCAACCAGGCTGTTCCTGTCGGATTGGCAGAGAGCATGCATAGTTCCCTTGTTTAAAGGCAAAGGGGACAAAAGAGAGTGTAAAAATTATCTGAGCACCTCTGCAAAGACAGTAATTATTTATGAGTGATATGAAAGTGTTGAATGATGATGAAAGTATTTTCTTTTTGGGGATTTTTTCATTTTAGGTCACCCTGCCTCAGTGGGAGACGGCCGACTTGTTGAAAAAAAAAAAAAAGTCTGTTGAGTATACCTGGTAAAATGTATGGTGGAGTTATGATCGAAAGAATTAAGAGTAAGATGGAGGCCAGGATAGTAGATGAACTAGGAGGCTTTAGGAAGGGTAGGGGGTATGTAGACCAAGTGTTTACAGTGAAACATAGAGGTGAACAGTATTTTAGATAAGGGTAAAGAGGTTTTTGTGGCATTTATGGATTTGGAAAAGGCGTATGATAGGGTGGATAGGGGGGCAATGTGGCAGATGTTGCAAATGTATGGAATAGGAGGTAGGTTACTAGAAGCAGTGAAGTTTTTATGAGGATAGTGAGGCTCAGGTTAGAGTATGTAGGAGAGAGGGAGATTATTTCCCAGTAAAAGTAGGCCTTAGACAGGGATGTGTGATGTCACCATGGTTGTTCAATATGTATATTTATAGATAGGGTTGTAAGAGAAGTGAATGCTCGAGTGTTGGCAATAGGTGTGGGGTTGAAAGATAAAGAATCTAACACAAAGTGGGAGTTGTCACAGTTGCTCTTTGCTGATGACACTGTGCTTATGGGAGATTCTGAAGAGAAGTTGCAGAGGTTGGTAGATGAGTTTGGTAGGGTATGTAAAAGATGGAAATTAAAAGTGAATGCAGTGGAACCTCTGCTTGCGAGTTGAATCTGTTCTGTGACCTAGATCATAAGCCGATCTGCTCGAATGCTGAGTCAGTTTTCTTCATTTAATTTAATTGAAATGACATTAATCCGTTCCAGCGGAATTCCTGCTCTCAGGAGGCAGGACAAAATACACTTCAGTATAACGCTAATATCAACTCTACGGCTTATTTAACTATCACAATTCATCTAATATCACATAATAAACAATATAAATAACATAGAAACCTGATATATACTCTAGAATGAATAAAATATGTCATTATGTGACAAGTGGTGGCGGCCATTCTCGCTCCCGCGTTGTTGTGGTATTCACTGTGCCATCTAGTGGTGGAGTTCTGAAACTCATTTGTTATTATAGTATTATTATAGTTATTATTATAGTACATATTATATTATACGTATTATTATAATGGTATATTATATTATTATATTTTATTATACGTATTATTATAATGTTATATTATATTATTATATTTTATTATACGTATTATTATAATGTTATATTATATTATTATATTTTATTATACGTATGTATTATTATTATTATAATGGGGAAGTGCTAAACCCGTTGGATTATTCAGCGCCTGTGGGGGGGAGGGGATGGAAGGTATTCAGGCTTAATTTAGGGAACTGGAGCACAGATACAATTCCATAGATTAAGAGCCCCTCACCAGTGTCAAGGAACCTCCCTTGAGGGGAAAGCTCGCAATCTGAATTTTGGCTCGTATCCAGGAGCAAAAAATCGACCGAGCGACGGCTCGTATCCTGAAAAACTCCCATTGTGGGGCACTCGTAAGGGATTCAGGGAAATCGGCACTCCGGACTTGAGTCCTATAGATGGGAAGTACAGTTCCTGCACTCTGAAAGAGGGGTGTTAATGTTGCAGTTTTATAACTGTAGTGTAACCATGCCTCTGGCAAAACAGTGATGGAGTGATTGATGATGAAAGCTATTTTTTTGGGCCACCCTACCTTGGTGGAAAACAGCCGATGTTGTAATAAATAATAAAAAAATAAATGATGTGGATTAAAATAAGCATAGAGTCCAAAAAGTGGTTTATATTAAATTTTTATGCACCTGGGGAAGAGAGGAGTGTAGAAGAGAGATTATGGAGATGTTAAGCAAGTGATTAGGGAGTTTTGAACCATGTGAGATACTAATTGTTGTGCGGGACTTAACTTCTAAAGTGACGGGAACTGTTGCAGCGTGAGGTGTGCCAGGGGTAAATGATAAGGGAAGGCAAAGGCCTTTCCTTATCATTTATTATGAACTTTGTATAGAAAGAGGTTTGGTAATAAATAATGTGTATTTAAAAAAAAAAAAAGCGAGGTATGGTTTAGGGCATAATGACCGTAGTTTGTTAGACTATGTATTAGTAGGTAAAAGGCATTTGAGTAGACTTCTGGATGTGTCTGTTTTTAGAGGGACAACAGATATACAGTGGACCCCCGAGTTTCATAAAAACTTCACTCCTGAAGTCTGCTCAAGTGCCATTACCGAACGAATTTACCCCCTTAAGAAAAAATGTCACGTAGGTTAGTCTATTTCAGACCCCCAAAAATACTTTTCCACAAGCACTTAAATATTATACTTACATAAATGTACGATTTCCGGGGTTTACGAAACTCGGGGGTCCACTGTATCAGATCATTATTTAGTTGTAGTTATAGTGAGAGTAAGAGGTTGATGGGGTGCAAGGAGAATGTTATCAGTGAGTAAGAGAGAAGTGAAAGTTTATAAATTAAAGGAGGAGGAAGTTAGGGTAATATATGAGGAACTGCTGGAAGAAAGATGGGCTAATGAGAGTATAGGTAATGAGGTGACTGAAGAGAGATGGGTTAGATTTAAAAATGCATTGTTAGTGTGTGCAGGAGAAGTTTGTGGGTATAGGAGGGTGGGTGCAGGAGGGAAGAGGAGCAATTTTTTGAATTTCAAGACAAAGAGAGTGATAAGGAAGTAAAAGCTTGCATATGAAAGGCTATTACAAAGCAGAGGTGAAATTTTTTAATATGCAGTATGTCATTTAGACTAGGTTAGATTTTCATTTCTAAGAAAAATTGAACAAATTTTAACATACTATAATGACAATAAAGGCAATACACATTTTTGGATTTCAAACAGAGAATGGGAACCCAGTGAGTGCACACATCCAAATGTCTTAGCCACTTTAACCCTTTCGGGGTTATGGTCGTACAAGTACGTTTTACGCACTGTGGTTATTGACGTACTAGTACGCCTAAATTCTAGCGCCCTCAAATCAAGCAGAAACAGGCTGTTAGGCCTAGATATGATAGAATGGGTCTGTGCAGTCATTGTGCGCAGTATAAAAAAATTCCTGCACCACACAGTGCATAATGAGGAAAAAAAAACTGACCGTGTTTTTGGTTTAAAACAGCGACTTTGCAGTCTATTTTCGTATGGTATTTATGCTTGTATTCTTGTTTTCTTAGTCTCATTTTATAGAATAGATGATATATTACAGAAATAGAGATCATTTTGACTGGTTTCACGATGACAAGTACCTTGAAACTGAGCGCAAAGTAGCGAAAATGTTCGATTTTGGCTGATGTTCAGGAGTAAACAAATCACACCATGCGTCCAATACACATCAACTGGAGAGTCTAATATTCTTGCACCATTTTTACAGTGATGCAGTTGTATACATAACAGTAAATCTTCTATTTTTTGTGAGAATAAAAATTCAAAATGGAAAGCAAAAGTAATGTAAGAGGGGCCTGGAGACGTGACTAATGAACAGAGAAGATGTTATTTTAGTGCCAGGAATGTCTGCCTTGTTTATTATGGACCCTATTTTGAAATTGGCATCATTTGAAATTTGTGTGAAATTGGCCAAATTGCTATTTTCTGACAACTATTTTGGGTAGTTGAAATTGGTAAATAAGCGGTTTCTTGTACTCAATCGATAGAAGAAATGGAGTTCTAGCGAAATAGCTATAATTTTAGTAGACTGAAACATTGGAATGGGCCGAAAATAGGGCTCAAAGTTGGCGAAATCGCCGTTGCGTAAGTGTCGTGGCTACCGCTAACTTTGCGAAAGCATAATTCCGTTAGTTTCCGATCAAATTTCATAATTTTTGTGGCCTTATGATCGGAAAAAGATTCTCTATCATTCCATAAGAAAAAATGATTTTTTTTTTTTTTTAAATTCGTGGACCCTAAGAACAAGTTTCAGAGAGACCCCTTGGACCCCCAAAGGGTTAAAATACAGTAAACACATGATTTGTGGGACCTCGATTTAAAGGACCTTGAAAATATGGGACAATTGCCAATGGGTTATTTGATTCGTAAACAACAAAGTCCATTGATTGCAAAATTGTCTGTTATTGTTATGATCACCCCAAAACAATCTTATCTCTCTTAACCATAGTTAGCATTACTGGCCACCCACTCTTCCCTTTTAGTCCATTAAATGGAGGGTTTACTGTACAGTTTTTACTTTGATTAGGAAGATGGCCTGCACTCCAATTAAATTACAAATACTTCCAAAGTGAATTACGCTAGTTTTTTGGTTTTGTATGACTTATGGGTTCAGTATTTTCCCATGAATAAAATATATAATAATAATGAAAGGGGCAATACTCTTTATAAGTACCCTTTAGATATTAAAAGTTTATCACCTCTAGGGTAGTTAGTGAAATTTTCTCTCTTCCCTCTTCCCATTTCTACTCCAATTAATGAAATTGAAAAGGTTTGAATTCTGATGTCTGCACACATCTGGCAAGATGGCTATTGAATGAATGATGGTGAATGTGTTTTCTGTGGTTTTAGAGGAGGAAGTTATAGTAAGATATAAGGAGCT
This sequence comes from Cherax destructor, assembly GCA_009830355.1. NCBI lineage: Eukaryota > Metazoa > Arthropoda > Malacostraca > Decapoda > Parastacidae > Cherax > Cherax destructor. The sequence goes on along the minus strand of WNWK01001930.1, from coordinate 159,701 downwards.
GCTGGGAGAATGGACTATGGTAAAAAAAAAAATATGGTTTAAGATAAGTGTCACAGAGATGTATGTTATCTTTGCAGCAAGATGGGTCAAGGTAACAGTAACTCTCTACGGGAGAACCTGGAGTCCCTCCACAACCAGCTGATGAAGCACGCTGGGGCAGATTATGATATTGCCACCACCACTACTCTCACTTACGACCAGTTCCTCAGTTACATCACACAACTTAATCAGATGTAAGGAAGGTGCATGATTTTATTTAGACCTTTTTCTCTGAATATTTAAACTTTTTATAGGTAGTAGGTTGGTAGACAGCAGCCGCCCAGGGAGGTACTACCCTCCTACCAAGTGAGTGTAAAACAAAAGCCTGTAATTGTTTTACATGATGGCAGGATTGCTGGTGTCTTTTTTCTGTTTCATAAACTCTCAAGATTTCAGGTACGTTTTGCTATTTCTACTTACACTTAGGTGACAATACACATGAATGTACAAGCATATATATACACACCCCTCTGGGTTTTCTTATGCAGTGGTACCCCGAGTTTCATACAGCTCCCAACTCAAACAATTATGTAAGTGTATTATTGTAAGTGCTTTTGTAAGTGTATTTTTGGGGGTCTGAAACGGACTAATCTAATTTACATTATTCCTTATGGGAACAAATTCGTTCCCAGCTTTCTAGAACAAATTATGGCCGAAACTCGGGGTACCACTGTATTTTCTTATTAGTTCTTGTTCTTGTTTATTTCCTCTTATCTCCATGGGGAAGTGGAACAGAATTCTTCCTCCATAAGCCATGCATGTCGTAAGAGGCGACTGATATGCCTGGAGCAAGGGGCTAGTAACCCCTTCTCCTGTGTATATTACTAAAGTAAAAAAGAGAAACTTTTGTTTTTCTTTTTTGGGGCCACCCCGCCTTGGCGACGGCTGTTTTGTTGATAGAAGAAGATTTAAACTTTTCTTTATTTTTGTTTCTTGATAATAAAAATATTTAAAATTATTTACTAGTACAGTAGTACAGATTTCTCTTTCTAAAGGTGGATTGAAGTGGTGCAGATTTGCTTATATGTGATGACCCTATCACTATTTGTAATTTCCTGTGTGGTATAAATTTACTCTAATACGATCACCCAAGCTTAGCAGCACTTTCATTTTTAACAATAACTCATTAGTTATTGCTCTAAACTTGTTTATATTGATATTCACAAGAAAGAATTACAGTATCAGGAAGAAAGTATATTTGGGCATAGGAAGTCCAATGATTTAAGGTTTTTAGCATCATGCCAAAAGAAATTGGGCACCCAGCCCGATGAAGTTGACTCACAAAATCATAACACTTTTGCAAGCAAATCATGGAATGGGTAAAGCTTGAACCCCTGGTGAGCGAGTACTAAAACTCACAAGCCTGGGAAGGGAGGAAAGGGTAATGGAAAGCATAGTATGTAACGTAACATCACCCCCTCCCCCCTCTCTCTCTCTCTCTGTTTCTGTCTCTCAGACATGTACAGAGCCTTTCACTCCTGGGGATGATAAATAATTTATATACTATATGGTTATAAAATTATCACCCTTTTCCTTACATTTTAACTGATTATGCAGAGGATATAAAAATGAAGTGCATTGTCTTCAGATGCAGAAAACAGCTGATCTATCCTTTCCATGGAGACTGTGAGGTGATAAACAATATATTTACAAACATTATCTGTTTGTTGTACAAGCAGAAGTGGTCTCTAATTTGGTCGGCAAATGAGCAGGAGCCAGTTGTTAAATAGGGGGGTGAGTCAGTCCTAGGTTTGTCTTTTGGACATTATTCAAAACTATATTATGTGAATGGTTAAGCAGGGATCACTGTGTATTGGGTTCCTATTATGTCCCATGAACCAGCAACACATCTAGCATACAAAGTAAGGGAGACCTTTACTGTACCGTAGTCTTGTAGCTGTGTAGAATGAACTCCAGTTCCTGGAACCTTCAGTTTACAATTGACAGGACCTGAGTTTTTCTGCACTGGGCAAGTCTACATACAACTTGTGCCATTGTTTACCTAGCAATGAATAAATACCTAGGTGTTAGTAGACTGTTGGCAGGTGGCATCCTGAGAGATGCTAATATATCTTAGATATGCTAGACTTTGAAATGAGTTGAAGCAGGATAGCAGTTCTTAGCCCATAAATTCAACTGTGTTGGTAACTATTTGAATGGTAATTACTGTAATTCCTTTTACTGAGATCCAACTACATCCACATCATAAAATATTAAAGAAAATTAGGGCTTCCAATGCCAGCAGCAAATTAACTAAACAGTTTCTTAAACACCTTCCTGAGGGCAGACACACTTTGGTGATAGGGATTATAGTCTTTGTTGATACATTGGGCTGCACTTGCTGGGACATCCTTGCCAGGGTAATTGTGCTGCTTTTGTGTGCTTACAGTTCACAATGACCTGTATGTGCCCCTCTAAACCACTTGCCTGGAAGTTGAACCTAGACTTTGTAGCTTTGACCCATTGGTGTTTTTTTTTTTTTTTATGGTAAGTGGAAAGAGGCAAAACAAGAAGTTCAGTGCTGACCCCACTGAACCAGTTGGCTGGTACTGCTTCTTTGCTTGTATATTTGCTGCTCAAACTTCTAATTCATGTATTTTTTATTCATGCTTTAATTTATGGTTCCTAGTATTAATAAATTGCAAGTTTAGTGCATTACAGGGGGATGGTGTATTTCGGCTGAGTCAAGTAATAATTCACTGAAGGTTAAAATTTTTTTTAACACTTCAGCCATTTCCCACCGAGGCAGGGTGACCCAAAAAGAAAGAAAAAACTTTCATTATCATTCAACACTTTCACCATCACTCATACATAATCACTGTCTTTGTAGAGGCGCTCAAATATGACAGTTTAGACATCCCTCCAAACTGCCAGTATCCTAAACCCCTCCTTTAAAGTACAGGCATTTTACTTCCCATTTCCAGGACTCAAGTCTGGGTAACCGGTTTCCCCCGAGTCCCTTCACAAATTATTACCCTGTTCACACTCCAACAGCTCATCAATTTCCAAAAACCATTCGTCTCTATTCACTCCTATCTAACACACTCACGCATTCTTGTTGGAAGTCCAAGCCACTCGCCCACAAAACCTCCTTTACCCCCTCTCTCCAACCTTTTCAGGGATGACCCCTACCCTGCCTTCCTTCCCCAATTCTTATTACACTTTGACGGTTTTCTTCTTAGTAGGCTATACAGGAAAAGGGGTTACAAGCCCATTGCTCCCGGTATTTTAGTTGACTTACAACACGCATGGCTTACAGAGGAAAGATTCTTATTACACTTCCCCATGGATGTGAAAGGAAAAGTAATAAGAACAAGAACTATGAAGATAAAATCAAAGATAAACTTGTTCATGCATGTGTAGTGTTACCCAAGTGTAAGTAGAAGTAGCAAGACGTACCTGAAATCTTGCATGTTTAACCCTTAAACTGTCCACACGTAGATATACGTTCACGTGCTTAGCTGACCGAATATTTTGAGAAAAAAATAAATTGTTCTTTTTCTTTAAAATGAAGAGTGCATTTTGTTTGTCATTCCCACATGTTGTAATACTGCACACAATGAGTGCACAGACCCATTCTCTAATCTCTAGGCAACTCAGGCTTATCGTGGCAAGGTTAAAAGCATTTGAAAAAAAACGTAGAACTACGTTCAGGGCAGTACGCACGCGAACGTATATCTACGTGTGGACAGTTTAAGGGTTAAGAGACAGAAAAAAAGACACCAGCAATCCTACCATCATGTAAAACAAATATACAGGCTTCCGTTTTACACTCACTTGGCAGTATGGTTAAACATATGTTACTAATAAGCATTTATGAAATTTAACAACTGAGTGTGTTTTGTCAATTCTCCCTAAATATTAACCCTTTGACTGTCGCAACCCTCAATCCTGAGTGCTCTCCTGTTGTCGCAAAATTTAAAAAAAAAAAATTATTTTTTCTTATGAAATGATAGAGAATCGTTTCCCGATGGTAAAGACACCAAAAGTTTGAAATTTGATTGAAAACTCACGGAATTACGCTCTTGTGAAGTTAGTGATCTCAGCAATATATACGCATCGGCAATTTCGCCGACTTTGAGCCCTATTTTCGGTAAATTCCATTGTTCCAGTTGACCAAACTCATAGATATTTCTTTAGAACTCCATTTGTTCTATCGATTGAGTACAAGAAACCAACAATTTATCGATTTCAACTACCCAATAAAGTGATCAGAAATTGGCAATTTGGCCAATTTCATGCAAAATAAAAAAGTTGTCAATTTCAAAATAGGGTCCAGAATAAACAATGCAGACATTCCTGGCACTAAAATAAGATGTTATCTGTTCATTAGTCACGTCTTTAGGCCCCTCTTATATTACTTTTGCTTTCTATTTTGATTTTTTATTCACATAAAAAATAGAAGATTTACCGTTATGCAGACTATAGCATTATTGTAAAAATGGTATAAATATTATCAGTGCACTTGTGAAAGAATATTAGACTCACCAATTGATGTGTATTGAACGCATGGCGGGATTTGTTTACTCTTGAACATTTGCAAAAATCTAACATTTCTCCTACTTTGAGCTCAATTTCAAGGTCGTTTTCATCATAAAACTAATCAAAATCATCTATATTTCTGTAGTATGTTGTCCATTCTATCAAATGAGACCATAAAAAAGAGAATACAACCATAAATACTATACGAAAATACACCTCAAAGTCGGCATTTTAATCCAAAAAAATGGTCGGAGTTTTTTTCTCATTATGTACTGCGTGCTGCAGGATTTTTTTTATACTGCGCACACTGACCACACAGACCCATTCTCTCATGTGTGGGCCTACCAGCTTTCTCCCGTTTGATTTGAAGCCGCTAGAATTTAGGCGTATTGATACGTCCAAAACAGTGGCTCGTAAGACGTATATATACGACCGAAACAGTCAAAGGGTTAAAATGGTCCAAGGGGATATAACTCAGTGATGATTCTTTTCAGTTGCCGAGAATACAAAGACAGTGAAGGTCATGTGTTAGTTTTTGCTGTGAAGAAAGGAACAGACTCCACTATCTTTTGGAAAGCCACCGTGCGTATTGCATGTGTTAAGCTCAACACCACGACAAACAAGGTGCAGTCATATCGGCTGTTAAATATACGACAATTTTTGCAGGTAAGTACAGTGGACTCCCGTGAATTCGCGATTCTGAATTTGTGGCTTCAGTAATTCGCGGATTTTTTCTTAGAACCTAACTAATAATTGTTCGCGGAAATCCCTGCAAATTCGCAGAATTTTGGGGGGCTTTTTTCATGGCAATATACAGTGGTACCTTGACTTATGAGTTTAATCCATTCTGTAACTCAATTTGCTCGTATATCAAATAAATTTTCCTCATTGAAATTAATTGAAATGCCATTAATTCGTTCCGGTGGAATTCCTGGCTCTCAGAAGGCAGGAGAAAATACTTCAATATAACACTAATATCAACTCTACGGCTTATTTATCTATCATAATTGATCTAATATGACATAATAAACAACATAAATAACATAGAAACATGATATATACTCAAGAATGAATAAAATATGTCATGTGACGAGTGGTGGCGGCCATTCCCGCTCCCGCTCTGACCATATCTTCCCATGCTTTTCCTTCTGAGGTCTTGTTATAAGAGAAAATGGACTATTTGTGAGGCTAACTGCACTAGATCATTAGTTTCATAAGGAAAACACAAACATTGTACAGTAGGGCCCCAATTATACAGCAGGTTAGGTTCCAGGCTACTGCTGGAAAGCAGACATCACCAGAAAGCAGAACGCCATTTTTTCCACTTATAAATGCATATAAATGCCAGATAACAAGTTTACACTAACATATATTAAGTTAGCAATAGAACTAGGCATTAAAAACAATAAAAAGTAAAATACATACACAGTACACCCATTACTTTCCTTAAAATATTTGTAGTCCTAATGTAGGGTGAGAGGTAAGTTTTATTTGTAGGAAGTCAGGTTTGGGAGGTATGATAGCCAGCCAGGTCAGCCCACCCCACCCCACCCACATGTAATATACTACGACATTTAATTAAAGCGCCCCAGTGCGATAAAATACATATACGTACAGTACATTCATTAATTACCTTAAAATATTTGTAAGTCTTAATGTAGGGTGAGAGGTGAGTTTTATTTGTTGGAAGTCAGGTTTGGGAAGTTTATTAGCCAGCCAGGGGAGCCCTCTCCGCTCCACCCCACCCACAGGTAATGTAAACAAACAAACAAACAAACAAACAAACAAATTTTATTTCATTGCAGGTTACATGGGTATCGGAAGTTACAATGTAAATTGAGTGCAAGGAGAGCCACTGACATGCCATGGCATTAGGGGCAGCTTATTCTAGTCCTTAAAAACTATGTACTTAATATTAGAGAAATTTCTTGAGTTTATTCTAGTTAAAAATTATTTTCAAAATTACAATATGATGAAATTTTACTGTTTAAATTTTTATATGATGATATTAGATCTTAGATTGTTACAGGTGTTAAGATTCTTGAATGATAATATGGAATTGAGATTATCTTAAGGAAAATAACATTGAGCATTTTTGACATTAACTTATAATATGAGTAGGGGGTAACATAATAGTAACATACAGTAGAACGTCATTTAGCACGATAGTTACGTTCCTGAAAAAGTCGTGTTAGATAATTTCGTGTTAAATAATTAAAAGAACTAATGGGAAAAATAGGGTTACGTTCCTGGGAGTCCCCAAAAAGCCAAACAAGTTTTTTTTAGACCAACAGATCTTACAAAAATAAAAGTGAATATGTAATTGTAGTTCATTATCATGATGTATTATGTTGTTTTTACTGCTTAAGACTACAAATGTAATAGAAATAATAGTATTTACCTTAAATTGTGGGTGCTGGTGTTTGTGGATGATTGTGAAATGAGTGGAGAGTTATGCTGTGGCCCTACTGGGCTGAGGTGGATGGTAGAAGTTCTTGAACTGAAGTCGATGGTTGAACTGAGTGTCTAACTTTAAGTCAGTCAAGTCAGTCAGTAAGTCAGTCAGTCAGTCAAGCCATTCAGTAAGTCAGTCAAGCCATTCAGTAAGTCAGTCAAGCCATTCAGTAAGTCAGTCAAGCCATTCAGTAAGTCAGTCAAGTCATTCAGTAAGTCAGTCAAGTCATTCAGTAAGTCAGTCAAGTCATTCAGTAAGTCAGTCAAGTCCTTCAGTAAGTCAGTCAAGTCATTCAGTAAGTCAGTCAAGTCAGTCATTAAGTCAGTCAAGCCATTCAGTAAGTCAGTCAAGCCATTCAGTAAGTCAGTCAAGCCATTCAGTAAGTCAGTCAAGCCATTCAGTAAGTCAGTCAAACCATTCAGTAAGTCAGTCAAGCCATTCAGTAAGTCAGTCAAGCCATTCAGTAAGTCAGTCAAGCCATTCAGTAAGTCAGTCAAGCCATTCAGTAAGTCAGTCAAGCCATTCAGTAAGTCAGTCAAGCCATTCAGTAAGTCAGTCAAGTCATTCAGTCAGTCAGTCAAGTCATTCAGTCAGTCAGTCAAGTCATTCAGTCAGTCAGTCAAGTCATTCAGTCAGTCAAGTCATTCAGTCAGTCAGTCAAGTCAGTCAGTCAGTCAGTCATTCAGTCAGTCAAGTCAGTCAGTCATTCAGTCAGTCAAGTCAGTCAGTCAAGTCAGTCAGTCAAGTCATTCAAGTCAGTCAGTCAAGTCAGTCAGTCAAGTCAGTTAAGTCAGTCACACAAACTTATGTTTACATCTTTTTATGTGTACAAAGTAACACTTCATTACGGCCACAGGTTAATTCAACATCAAAACACAATTCACTCTTATTCTTCACAACACAGCTGGCTTGTAGCCAGGACTTTTTAACGTGTATGAAATACGTATGAATGCTGGGATGGTGGGGTCCGGGGTGGCTGGGGAAGGCGGGTAGTGTCTGCTGAACCACAACAAGGTGGCTGCTTGTGGGAATGGTTATTTGTTTTTCCTTCTCGCAAACTGTAAGTAAGTTTATTCAGGTATACACAGATACAGTTACGAAGATTATCATACATAGCAGCATATGTGTAGAGAACCTAGGATAACCCAAAAAAGTCAGAGTGACAGTATTTCCATTGACTGACATTTTTTGGGTTATCCTAGGTGCTCTACACATATGCTGCTATGTATGATAATGTATGTAAATGTACTCACCTAATTGTGGTTGCAGGGGTCGAGACTCAGCTCCTGGCCCCGTGTATCTGAATAAACTTAGTTTGCAGGAAGGAAAAACATTCCCTTTTCCTCAAAGCATGAGGATTCTTAGGCAGTAAATAACCATGGGCTTACACTTAAAATCACCTGATGCATTACCGAAAAGTAGCAAGGTGAAGCGATCCTTTGCTGTCTTGAAGCCTGGTGCACTTTTCTCTTGCTGACTGATATAAGTTCGTGTTGGCATTTTCTTCCAGAAAACACTTGTCTCGTCAGCATTAAACACTTGATGTGGCTCATAGCCACCCTTAGTAGGACCCCCACTGACTCAATGGTTTAACCCACGGCGGGCGACCACGAGCTCAAAATTTTTCCCCTCCTGCCGAACCGTGTAATATCATCTTTACGTCGTGTAAGATGATAATGTGTCGCAAATCTTAAATCGTGCAATACCGGTAACGTGTAACATAATCTCGTGCTAAATGACGTTCTACTGTATTATTAAAAATTGAGATTATCGTATAGGAAAGTAACAATGAGCATTTTTCAAAGTAGTTTATAGCATGATCATTTAGGTTTGGGTGAGTAGGTGGTTTTTGAGTTGAGTCTTAAATTGATTTTCAGACAAGATTATCTTAATATTTACTGGTAATGAATTCCAGATTCTGGGGCCCTTTATGTGCATAGAATTTTTACATAGGTTGATATGAACACGGGGTATATCAAAAAGTGATCTGTGTCTTGTGTTGTGGTCATGGGTCCTATTAAAGTTGGTGAGGAGAGTTTTGAGCAGAGGGTTTATATTAGAGTGTAAAGTTTTATATATGTAGTAGGCACAAGAGTAAGTATGAATGTTCTTTACGGTGAGTAGTTTGAGACTTTTGAATATTGGTGGAGTATGCTGTCTAGAGTGGGAATTTGTTATCATTCTGACTGCGGCCTTTTGTTGTGTTATGAGTGGTCTAAGGTGATTTAACGTTGTTGATCCCCATGCACAGATTCCATAGGTGAGATACGGGTAGATAAGTGAATGATATAGTGCAAGGAGAGCTGATTGAGGTACATAATAGCGTATCTTTGATAATATGCCTACTGTCTTCGAGATTTTCTTGGAAATTTGTTGTATATGTGTTTGGAATTTAAGGCTACTGTCAAGGTGGATTCCTAGGAATTTTCCCTCTGTGAGTCTTGTGATGGGTGTACCATTAAGTGTTATGTTAAGTGGAACATTTGTGACTTTGCTTCCAAACTGTATGAAGTAGGTCTTGTCAGTATTGAGAGTAAGCTTGTTAGTCGTCATCCATGTTGATATTTTCTGTAATTCGGCATTAACAGTGTTGGCCAGTATAACTGGATTTGGGTGAGAGAAGACATATGTTGTGTCATCTGCAAATAAAATGGGTTTGAGTAGTTGTGATGCATTCGGTAGGTCATTTATGTAAATGAGGAATAGGAGTGGCCCCAGGACACTTCCTTGAGGGACTCCGACTGTAATTGGTTGTGTGGAAGAGTTCTCTCCATTTGTGTACACGTATTGGCTTCTGTTGGTGAGGTATGATTTTAGGTAGTTGAGTGGGTGCCCCCTTATACCATAGTGTGCTAATTTTGTGAGCAGTAAATCACAGGCGAACGCGTCTGGTTTTCGTCACTCATTGTGTACAAGTTGTCTCCACGTTGATACAGTAGAATAAATAAAGAGAAACACTCCATTCTCATGTAATACCATTTTTAGAACAAATGACGCTCTGAGTGAAGGCATACTAAAGGAATAATTTTCTAGTTATCCCCAGTAATATTTTAGTGTACACATTTTGTCTGATGTTGGACTACAAGTCGCCTGGCTACCACAAGTCCTACAAGTCGCCTGGCTACCACATCTCATATTTGTTAATTTATTCTACTGTGGGGTGTATTTATCATGTTTATATGTTACATAGCGTGTATTATATAATTTAAAAAAAAAATATCATAGATGGATTAATGAAAATATCTATATTAACGTAATATACGACATTTAATGGGCCCAAGAGATTACGTATTACATCAAGAGTAGAGAGAGACTTAGGGATTTTAATGTGTACCTGCACGCCAGCACAGTGTGTAAGTATATTTAGGTACAGGTACACATAAGTATAATTATCAGAGTACATATAAAATATGCAATAACTTTAAAACACTTGAAATTGTGGAAAGTTTCCAGACATAAAAGAGAGATGTGCTCACCCAGAATGTAAACAAACTGGGTGGGGCGCGCCGTATTTGAAAGACCACTCGCCGTATAGCAAGTTTTGGTCATTTGAAATTGCCATATTAGCGGAACGCCATAAGGTGAAACGGTGTAAAGCGGGTCCCTACTGTATTTATAAATAAGAAATATTGTATAAAAACATAATAAAACGTAATAGAGAATGTAATGAAATAAACTGGTTTTATAAAGTGTACGTATTTACCTTGGAGAACAGATGCTGGCGGAGGTGGAGAGTGGAAAAGATAGAGAAGATTGGAGGAGTTCGTTTCGTTTCGTGCTTTTTCTATCGCTTAATCGCTTAACTTACTTGCTACACTCTTAATGCTACACTTTATCGCTGAACTAAATTGCTACAGTTTATTTTTTATTCTTTTTCACTTCATTGGAGGAGTTTGTTTCGTTTCGTGGTTTTTCTATCGCTTAATCGCTTAACTTACTTGCTACACTTTATCAGTCACTGTATCTCCTGCGTGCTGCTTTCCCGTCAACCACATCAACAGCAGCTTCTCCATCTTTTCATGGACAGAGGTCCGCAGCTTAGAAATTATTGTAACGCCCTTGGCTGGCATTATAGCCTTTATCGACTCCTCCTGCTTAAGTATGGTACAAATCGTAGAAGTACGTACTACGCTGGTACTGCCTCGCCAACTCCACTACCCGCACACCTCGCTCGTGTTTTTCTATGATTTCATGCTTTAATTCAATGGACATCATCCTCTTCTTCTCAGCACTGTCCTTTGCACTTACTTTCTTAGGACCCATGGTTAGAAAAAAGAAATTTGGCAAAATAACTGCACAAAAAAACACAAAAGGCAAGCATAACACGAGAGATGCTTCCACGGCGAGGTAAACACGTGTACTGCTGAGTAGATATTGTGGTGTTCACTGTGCCAACTAGTGGTGGCATATCTGAAGCTCACTCATAACTCTGATTTTGGCTCATAACTCAGCAAAAAATCGACCAAGTGACGGCTCGTAACTCGGAAAACTTGTACGTTGGGGCACTCGTAAGTCAAGGTACCACTGTATAATTTTTGTGTTTTAACGTTAAATATTAAGAAATATATACAGTGGACCCCCGAGTATTGGCCGTAATCCGTTCCAGGAGCTAGGCCTCAACTCGAACTGGCTGAAAGTCGAACTAATATTTCCTATAAGAAATAAGGTAAATACAATTAATCCGTTTCCACCCAAAAATATTCACCAAAAATTTATTTTTTTAAAGAATAAATACTATAGTTTTACATACAGAAAACAATGAGAAATAAATATAAAGCACTAATTTTAATGGATAAAGGAATATTTGAATCAGTTTTACCTTTACTGAAGACTCTTGTTGGTGTATGAGAGGCAGGAGAGTTTGTTTGGAGGCAGGACAAGATAGCCCTTCAATACGACACTAATATAAACTCTACGGCTTATTTATCTATCACAATTCATCTAATATGACAATAAACAATACTAATAACAGAAATATGATATATTCTCTAGAATGAATAAAGTATGTCATTACGAATGTGAGAACTGGTGGTAGTGTTATTGTTCTTGGGTTTTAAGGGCCACTGACCATAAGCCGTACATATACTGCTGGTGGTGGAGGCAGCAGGCCACCACCACTAATTCACACTGAAACAATGTACTACGTAATTTATAAATAAGAAATATTTACACTTTATAAATAAGAAATATTTACACTTGCCTTGCAAGAGATGGTGGCAGAGGGCAGCTTTGGTCTCAGTGCCCCTATGTTCCTCAAATAACAATGTAGAGTTTAGTTTCGTGTCGTCATTTTTCTATCACTTAATCGCTTAAATTACTTGCTACACTTTATCGCTGGCTGGTGCTATAGCCTTTATCGACTCATGCTGCTTTAGTATCGTACATATCGTAGAATCAGTGAATCACTGAAGAAGACACATTCTTCCCTCTCTTCCTCTTCCACTTTGGTACTTTGCTATAATTTCTTTCTTCAATTCTAATGTGTTTGTCACTTTCTTTACCAAAGGGCTGCCACTATGAAGTTTCTTTGGGCCCATGGTGGCTTATTTCAGTCACAAGCACTAAACACAATGAATTTATTGTGATAAACAAAGCTAGACTGGCTCACGACGCCTGCGCGGGGACGCATTCAAGCACGGGCAGGCGGACAGGTCTGGTACCCGGGCAGAAACACGGGGAACGGCTGATAGTCGGACCAAAATTGGGCCGAAAAAAGCGACCGAAACACGAGTCGGCCGATACTCAGGGTAGCCGATGCTCGGGGGTCCACTGTAATTTAATAATTTTGTAACAAATATTAAGTATTAGTGAGTACCTGTACATTTAACTTTGCTTTTATTAATTAAATTATTACCATATATTTACCCTATGTATACCAAAGAAAACAGGGTTGCATGAATTACAGTACATATGGGGGTAACATCAGTATTTTACATTCTAGCACTGTGGGAGACGTAGCAGTAGAGTATTGTATGCAGGTTTATCTGATTTTGAAGTTAAATTAAAGTGTTTTGTGGGCATATTTAGGGTTTAAACTATAAAAATAGGCATTTATAGGCATTTTTTTAACTGCGTCCAGAATTCGCGATTTTTCCAAATTTGCGGGTGGTCCTGGAACGTAACCCCCGCGAATTTGGAGGACTACTGGATATTTTTTTTCATTCTCATCATAAGCTACGTATGTGAAATTTCTTAAGTTTTCTTGCTAAAAATAAACCATTGAAAATGTGTATAATGGTAATGATTGTAGATTTTAAATACGTATAGCACACTATACATATTTTTTAATTTATAATTTAGTTTGTGTTTTATAAATGATGTGCCAGATTGCATAAATGTATGGATTAGTTTTTTGTTAATTTAAAAAGTGTTTCTTAATACAGTGGAACCCCGGTTAACGAAAACCCCGGAAATCGTGCAATTATGTAAGTATAATATTGTAAGTGCTTGTGGAAGTGTATTTTTGGGGGTCTGAAATAGACTAACCTAAATGACATTTTTTCTTAAGGAAGTAAATTCAGTCGGTAATGGCACTTGAGCAGGCTTCTGCAATTAATTTTTTTCGTTAACCGGGGTTCCACTGTATACGTATTTTGAAATGTGTGTGTGTTACATTAGTTTTATTTGCAGGTGTTCAGAAGAATAACTTATGAATGTACTGGTGGATCACTGGGAACCATGGATGGCATATTCGATGTTGATGCAACAAGTAAGATAAGTTTCCCTCTTGTCTATGTAAATTACTCTGCTTTCACTGCTATATTGTTCAAATTATATATTTTTTTTAATATGTTGGCTGTTTCCCACCGAGGCAGGGTGACCCAAGGTATGCCGATACTACAGTTCAGAAACTACAACATATCTCCACCCCTCCTTCAGAGTGCACGCACTGTTAAAATAGTAGCAGGAATGGTATACTACTTGTCACCCCTGATTCATGTGTGACAAGTACAGTGGTACCTCGAGTTAGGATATTTTTTCGTTCGAGAATGCTGTTCAAGTGCCATTACCAAACGAATTTATCCCCATAAGGAATAATGTAAAATAGACTAGTCCTTTTACACCCCCAAAAATATACCTACAAAAGCATTTAAAAAAATAAACTTACATAAAAGGGCGATTTTGGGGACCATCGTAACTCGAGGTACCACTGTATATCTCTCCATCCTCAAAATATTTTTGTTTATGATAAAAAAAAATCTGTAGGTTCAGTATTTTTTTAATTTTTCTAAAATCTCATTATATCACTTCCTAATTTCTACTTTCAATGTGTGGAGCTGTAAGATAATGCTGATGGCTATTTATACAAGTTAATCTTTCCAATATAATCCAATAATTTCTAGTACAGTGGACCCCCGAGTTTCGTAAAAACTTCACTCCTGAAGTCTGCTTAAGTGCCATTACCGAACGAATTTACCCCCTTAAGAAAAAATGTCACGTAGGTTAGTCTATTTCAGACCCCCAAAAATACTTTTCCACAAGCACTTACAATATTATACTTACATAAATGTACGATTTCGGGTTTACGAAACTCGGGGTCCACTGTACAGTGGACCCCGAGTTCGTAAAACTTCACTCCTGAAGTCTGCTCAAGTGCCATTACCGAACAATTTACTCCTTAAGGAAAAATTTCACGTAGGTTAGTCTATTTCAGACCCCAAAAATACACTTCCACAAGAACTTACAAAATTATACTTACATAATTGCACGATTTCCGGGGTATTCGTTAACCGAGGGTCCACTGTACTCAAAATTTCTTTGCTTATCTGTATCATTTACCATTGTTATTTTGCATTTTTAAAGATCGTCTCATCTCATGCACACCTGTGGTCTTTAGCCACTTCTTTTTCTAATTTAAGCACCAGTCGATAATAGGTTAATGAGGGACATTTGACAAGGGTAGGTGGTGAACACTGATTCATTGAACAATTTATATACACTGGTACCTCGAGTTACGATGGTCCCCAAAATCGCCCTTTTATGTAAGTTTATTTTTTTAAATGCTTTTGTAAGTATATTTTTGGGGGTGTAAAAGGACTAGTCTATTTTACATTATTCCTTATGGGGATAAATTTGTTTGATAATGGCACTTGAACAGCATTCTCGAACGAAAAAATATCGTAACTCGAGGTACCACTGTACTGTACTACTTCAAAATGCTATTCTGTGTTGTCGGGTTCCATGAGCCATGAGAAATAATGGATTTTAAATTGATAAATTTAGATTTAATAAGGGTATAGGAAAATACAGTGGTCCCTTGGTTTTCGTGCATCTCCAAACTCGAACATTTATGTAAGTGTATTTTCATAAGTGCTGTTGCAAGTGTATTTTTTGGGGTCTGAAATAGACTAACCTACGTGACATTATTTCTTAAGGAAGTAAATTCGTTCGGTAATGGCACTTGAGCAGGATTCTGGAACGAATTTTCGGCGAAAACCGAGGGACCACTGTACTGGTTTTCAAACAGAGTTGCCAAGTGGAACAATCCCCAAGTAGTCATAGAAGCTAGAACCTTGGGTAGCTTTAAAAAGAGATTAGACATGTAAATGAGTGGAAAAGGTTGGGTTTAATTAGTACCTGAAGGATTGAAGCAGATTCTTGGGTGGCTTTGGGAATTGAGAAGGACCTACCTAGTATGGGTCAGTAGGCCTGTTGTAGTGTTTCTCGATTCTTACGTTCTTAAGAATTTTATTACCAGTACTGAAGACTTTAACCTTTTCAGTGTCTCTTATGTAGATCTATGTTATTGGCACCAGTGTCGTTGACATGGGAGGCCTAGTAGGCCTACATATGAGAGAATAGGTCTGTGTGGTCATTATGCACAGAATACAAAAAATTGAAGTTACTGCAGTGCACTGTGAGAATACCATCCTTAGTATACCCTGCTTACCATACTGCTTTGACACAAAGGTCTCACTCCAAGTAATGGCTCCAACAACAAGGATTACGGAACCGAGGAAGAGTTCTATAGGTTTGAAAGTTTAGCGACAGCAAGTGATGCACAGGAGGCCAGAAATGGTGCTGAAAACCCTGATATATTGTATGCCTAGGCCAAAGCCCCTGATGACTGTTGCCACAATATTTATGTTTTTCAGTTATTTCCTTAAATTTTTGCAAAGTGCCAAGTCAGCTTTCCATTGGCATAAAAAATACTGAATGTATTCACAATAAAATGTGAGGAGAAAGTGTGTCTCCATTTTGTTTTTCATGTGAGTTAACAAATAAAGTTTATTCAAAGTAATGTCTTCATTAAAGAAATTTATATTTTTTTCAGAAATGTTTTGAGGTTTACCAAGGAATAATGTTCATTTACTAATGAACATTAAAATATAACATCATTCTTGTATACTTACAAGTTTTTTTTTTTCCAACACATCGGCCGTTTCCCACTGAGGCAGAGTGACCCAAAAAGAAAGAAAAAAAAACTTTCATCATTCAACACTTTCACCATCACTCGTACATAATCACTGTCTTTTCAGAGGTGCTCAGATACAACAGTTTAGATGTCCCTCTAAACTCTAAACTGCCAATACAGTGGACCCCCGGTGTTCGTAGTCATCGGAGTTCGTAATATTCAGAGTTAGTAACTTTTTTTCGTAAAAACATTTGTTTGGAGATCATAAATCCACTTGGTGATCGTAACTCATCCCGGATGCGTATGCGTGGCCTGAGCGGCCCGACACTCCATTCAGAGTCAGTGTGCCATTGTTTACCAACACCCATGTGTTCATACGATACATTTCGTCATTATTCCATTGTTTTTAGTGCTTTTTCTTTTTAACAAGTCGGCCGTCTCCCACCGAGGCAGTGTGCCCCAAAAAGAAAATACTTTCATCCTCATTCAACACTTTCACCTCACTCATACATTCTTCTTCTTCTTTCAACACGTCGACCGATTCCCACCGAAGCGGGGTGGCCCAAAACGAAAAACGAAAGTTTCTCCTTTTACATTTAGTAATATATACAGGAGAAGGGGTTACTAGCCCCTTGCTCCCGGCATTTTAGTCGCCTCTTACGACACGCATGGCTTACGGAGGAAGAATTCTGTTCCACTTTCCCATGGAGATAAGAGGAAATAAGAACAAGAACTAGTAAGAAAATAGAAGAAAACCCAGAGGGGTGTGTATATATATGCTTGTACATGAATGTGTAGTGTGACCTAAGTGTAAGTAGAAGTAGCAAGATGTACCTGAAATCTTGCATGTTTGAGACAGAAAAAAGACACCAGCAATCCTACCATCATGTAAAACAATTACAGGCTTTCGTTTTACACTCACTTGGCAGGACGGTAGTACCTCCCTGGGCGGTTGCTGTCTACCAACCTACTACCTAGGTCACTCATACATGCAGCTGCTAAATAAGCCACCATGGGCCCAAAGAAAGCTCCTAGTACCAGCCCTTTGGTAAAGGGCTGAGAGGGGAGAATGTGTTTTCTTAAGTGATTTAGTGATTCTACGATATATTATGATACTAAAGCAGCAGGAGTTGATAAAGGCTATAGTGCCAGCCAGCGATAGCCTAATCAAACTAAATATATTTTAGATAAGTTTGCAATATTAACATTATTTTATTAACACATTGGCCGATTCCCACCAAGGCAGGGTGGCCCGAAAAAGAAAAACTTTCATCATCATTCACTCCATCACTGTCTTGCCAGAAGGGTGCTTTACACTACAGTTATAAAACTGCAACATTAACACCCCTCCTTCAGAGTGCCGGCACTGTACTTCCCATCTCCAGAACTCAAGTCCGGCCTGCCGGTTTCCCTGAATCCCTTCATAAATGTTACTTTGCTCACACTCCAACAGCACGTCAAGTATTAAAAACCATATGCCTCCATTCACTCCTATCAAATACGCTCACACATGCTTGCTGGAAGTCCAAGTCCCTCGCACACAAAACTTCCTTTACCCCCTCCCTCCAACCTTTCCTAGGCCGACCCCTATCCCGCCTTCCCTCCACTACAGATTTATACACTCTCGAAGTCACTCTGTCTCGTTCCATTCTCTCTACATGTCCAAACCACCTCAACAACCCCTCCTCAGCTCTCTGGACAATCGTTTTGGTAATCCCGCACCTCCTCCTAATTTCCAAACTCCGAATTCTCTGCATTATATTCACACCACACAGTTTGCAATAATTGAATAATAAACAAACCCAATGAAATATATTTTTTTAGGAAAGAAGAGCGTTGTTATTTAAGCCAAAATCGAAAGTTTTACCTATTCGGCATTAACAGTGTAGCAAGTAAGTTAAGCGATTAAGCGATAGAAAAATGACGACACGAAACTTAACTCCTCCGATGTTGTTTTAGTTATATAGGGTGACTGACAATATCGCTTTGTCTGGCGGCCATCACTATGTAAGGCTTATCTTTCAGTGGCGCTTATACACCCAACAACAAACAACGCAACACCAGCAGTCCTCACATTTGTAATGATATTTTATTCAATCCACTTCCTTCTTCTGGACCTGTTGGTGCCCCTGGCTCTCCTGGCCCTTCTGGAGAAAAGGGATCTCATGGTGACCGTGGTCCTTCTGAGTCAAATGGTGATCCCGGTTCTCCTGGTCCTCCTGGAAAGGAATATTGTTTATTATG
Organism: Cherax destructor; assembly: GCA_009830355.1. Classification (NCBI taxonomy): domain Eukaryota; kingdom Metazoa; phylum Arthropoda; class Malacostraca; order Decapoda; family Parastacidae; genus Cherax; species Cherax destructor. The sequence goes on along the minus strand of WNWK01001930.1, from coordinate 141,126 downwards.
TCATATTAGATGAATTGTGATACAGTAGGACGTCATTTAGCACGATAGTTACGTTCCTGAAAAAGTCGTGTTAGATAATTTCGTCTTAAATAATTAACAGAACTTATGGGAAAAATAGGGTTACGTGTTTGAGAGTCCCCAAAAAGCCAAACAAGTTTTTGTAGACCAACATATCTTGCAAAAATTGAAGGCGAATATGTAATTTTAGTTC
>WNWK01001930.1:110108-140815 GCA_009830355.1 Cherax destructor | reverse complement strand
GCAGGTAAAACTTGACTTCAGGAATAAAGTGATGCTTAAACCAGTCAATAAATATTTCCTCTGTCATCCATGCTGACTGGTTTGACTTCCAAATTACTGGTAAGGTGTTTTTATCCACACCTCTCAAAACACGAGGAGTCTTAGAGCGGTAAATAACCATGGGCTTACACTTGAAATCACCTGATGCATTACCGCAAAGGAGCAAGGTGAAGCGATCCTTTGCTGCCTTGAAGCCCGGTGCACTTTTCTCTTCCTGACTGATAAAAGTTCGTGTTGGCATTTTCTTCCAAAAACACCTGTCTCGCCAGCATTAAAACTTGCTGTGGCTCATAGCCACCCTCGAAATAAGTTCCTGAAATTCAGCAGGGAAATTACTTGCTGCTGTATGATCAGCTGAAGCACTTTCACCAGAAAACTTAATATTATGTAACTTATTATGCAACTTAAAGTTCTTGAACCAGCCTGTGGTAAACATACACTCGCTTTCAGGCCTGCCTTCCTTATCACACACTGCTTTAAACAACTGTAAGGCCTTTTCCTAATTAAGAGAAAACTAAGTGGTGCACCTTTCTTTGTTTTCTGTTCGATCCACTCAAGCAACAAGTTTTCAGTTTTATTTACTTGTTGCGACCTCGTGTCATTCTTTTCATGAGGTCACTTTTTGGGTTATTCATTACACAAGCTCGTATATTTGCCTCATTCTTCCTAATCGTACGAACTGACGCTTCATTAAGGCCATAGGCCCTCACTATATCCCTCACACGTGAGCCACTCTTAAGCTTATCTAATATCTCGATTTTCTTTGAAATTCCTAGACTTGAACGCTTAAACTTTTTCTTGTCACTTGCTGGAACACTTGTATGCTTACTGGGTGCCATGATTTCTTGGTATATTTATCAAAATGCAATGAAAATCAGGAAATGAATGTAAATAAACACAGCGAGTTTCCCGATACTTATCGTCCTGCACGTGTACGAACCAAACTGAACGCTGGGAGGGATGCGTGGGTGGGTGAGGGTGGCGGGGGATGGCACAAAGACTCCCCCACTGACTCAATGGTTTAACCCACCGCGGGCGACCGCACGCTAAAAATTTTTCCCCTCCTGCTGAACCGTGTAATATCATCTTTACGTCGTGTAAGATGATAATGTGTCGCAAAACTTAAATCGTGCAATACCGGTAACGTGCAACATAATCTCGTGCTAAATGACGTTCTACTGTAAATAAATAAGCCATAGAGTTTATATTAGTGTCATATTGAAGGACTATCTTGTCCTGTCCCCAAACACACACCCCTGTCGCCGGCACATTTCCAAACATATGCCAGAAACAGAACTCTCTGGAACACTTTTTTGAGCAACAGGGGTCCAGTGACTCTCAAGCTGGTCCTAGTGGCATTAAAAAACAAAGAAGGGAAGTAACCCAGGAAAAGGACTTGGTACCTGAAGTCTTTATGAATGGAGATTTCCCTTCCAAACAATAACAACTCTTCCATTCTCTCCCCTCCTCCCATCTTCCACACATCAACAACTCTTCAATGAAGGTAAGTGTCATGTTATTATTGTTTTATTCTTCATGTCTCATTGTTTTCTGTTTAATTTAATGCATATTTAATGTACAAAAATATTTTATTTTTACTTTTGGGTGTCTGAATCGGATTAATTGAATTTCCATTATTTCTTATGGGGAAAATAGATTCGGAGTTAGTAATATTCGGTGTTAGTAACTCCCTCTCGAACGGATTAATTACGAAAACCGGGGGTCCACTGTATCCCAAACCCCTCCTATTAAGTGCAAGTATGTTATTATATTTTAATAGTTTAGTTTTGTCTAATGGAGTGAACTTAGCAAGAATATTCTTTTTAATGTGAAATTATTTTATATAATTTAGTTGCTCTCCATAGAGAAATGGATAAGAATTCTCCATAAACCATTCCTGTCATAAGAGTCGACCAAAACGCTGGGAGCAAGGGGCCAGTAACCCGTTCTGCTGTGTAAATTACTAAATGTAAAAAGAAGGAAAACTTACATTTAACCCTGCCTTCATGGAATATGGCCGGTGTGTTAAAAAAAAAATAAGTTACTACTAATATTTATTCCGGTATTTATATGTGGCCTGTACCCTTTGTTTGGTGAATTAAAGTTCCTCTTGCTTTCTACAGATGAGAGCTGTGAGGGACGAAGCAGTAATGTTGCCGTCCCACCAACCATGGCAGCATCAATGGTGTTGGGGAATATGCAGGAAGTTTCAGCACCATCGGCTAGCCACCTACATCAGGACGGGCTAGAGAGCAGTGCTGCTTCAGGGACGTGTGGAACTAGTCTGGAGGAGTGCGTCATCTGTCTGGAGCGGCGACCAGATGTCATCCTGCCCTGTGCCCACGCTTACTGCCTTCCCTGCATAGAACAATGGTGGGAATACACTAGACCCTCCTCACAAGAATGTACTTCCTCCAATGTTGTGTATTCAATGTAAGCACTGGAATGATATTGCTTGGCTTTGCTTGCTAATCTTAAAAAGGCTGTTGCAGATGGCTCAAAGTGCAGTCTTAAATTTTGCTTCACATCTGAGGGGAAGGTACAGTAATTACTGCAGATGACCTAATGAGTAGCAGTTATATTATTGAATTAATTTAAAATAGATACAGATTTTTTTACCTAACTTTACATTAAGCATCAGAAATGGTAATTATTAATATTTTTAACTTTTAAAACTTAAGTAAGCTGTTTTTCAGTAATAAAAAAACATATTCACCCTCAGTTGTCCTTTGTCTGCCTTTCTAGACATCACATTACCTCATGGATGTGCAAACATTGTAGTACTTCCCACCTTGAAAACTCAGAGGTTATATCTGCATACAGTACAGGCAGGCCCCACTTATATAGCAGATTAAGTTTTGGGCTGCCACTGTAAAGCAAAAATAATTGTAAAATGAAACAGTGTTTTTCACTTTCAAATGCATATAAAAACCTGATAACATGATTACACTATCATATATTAAGTGAGCAATAGAGATAGACCTAAAAAATGCATATACAGTACACACATTACTTATGTTAAAATATTTTCATCCTTGCCTTATAGTGAGTGGTGAATATATTTATTGTAGGAAGTCTGAATCAGTGAAGAATGGTTATAATTGAAAACTGTTGCATTACAAAAGGCTGTAACGTGGGGCCCTCCTGTACTTGAATGTTCTTATGTATGGCAATAATGCATCAATATATGTAAATATCTGTATGTATGCAGCATTTCATATGCATCACACAACAGAATTAGTGAATCTCCAGACATCCTTACTGTATGGTTATATAAACTTGCTTTCTCATACACCGTATAATTGGCAACTGGCGCTTTCTGTATTGGTTTCAGTTTGGGGATATACTTACCAGAAGGATTATAAATTAGATGGGGAGTTGGAGGTATTGGGAAGATGGCGGGAATATTTTGAGCAACTGTTAAATGTTGTTGAAGAGAGGGAGGCAGTAATTTCATGCATTGGCCAGGGAGGTAGAACATCTTTTAGGAATGAAGAAGAGCCAGATGTGAGTATGGGGGAGGTGCGTGAGGCATTATGTAGAATGAAAATGGATAAAGCAGTTGGAACTCATGGGATCATCACAGAAATGTTAAAAGCAGGGGGGAAAATAGTGTTGGAGTGCTTGGTACTTTTGTTCAATAAATGTTTGAAAGAGGGGAAGGTACCTAGGGACTGGCATAGAGCGTGTATAATTCCTTTATATAAGGAAAAAGGGGGACAAAAGAGATTGTAAAAATAATAGGGGAATAAGTTTACTGATATGTAATGTCACCATGGTTATTTAACATATTTATAGATGGAGTTGTAAGAGAAGTAAATGCTAGGGTATTGGGGAGAGGGGTGGGATTAAATTATGGGGAATCAAATACAAAATGGGAGTTGACACAGTTACTTTTTGCTGATGATACTGTGCTTTTGGGAGATTCTAAAGAAAAGTTGCAAAGGTTAGTGAACGAGTTTGGGAGGGTGGGTAAAGGTAGAAAGTTAAAAGTGAACATAGATAGGAGTAAGGTGATGAGGGTATTAAACGATTGAGATAAAGAAAAATTGGATATCACATTGGAGGGAGGGAGTATATAAGAAGTAAATGTGTTCAGATATTTGGGAGTTGACTTGTCAGCAGATGGGTTTATGAAGGACGAGGTTAACCATAGAATTGAAGGAAAATAGGTTAGTGGTGCTTTGAGGTATCTGTGGAGACAAAAAATGTTATCCATGGAGGCAAAGAAGGGAATGTACGAGAGTATAGTGGTACCAACACTCTTATATGGGTATGAAACATGGGTTATAAATGCTGCAGCGAGAAGGAGGCTGGAGGCAGTGGAGATGTCATGTCTAAGGTCAATGTGTTGTGTAAATATTATGCAGAGAATTCATAGTGGAAATTAGGAGGAGGTGTGGAGTTACAAAAAGTATTTTTCAGAGGGCTGAAGAGGGGTTATTGAGGTGGTTTGGTCATTTAGAGAGGATGGAGCAAAATAAAATGACTTGAAGGGTATATAAATCTGTAGTGGAGGGGAGGCGGGGGAGGGGTCGTTCCCGAAAAGGTTGGAGGGAGGGGGTAAAGGAGGTTTTGTGGCCAAGGGGCTTGGACTTCCAGCAAGCATGTGTGAGCGTGTTAGATAGGAGTGAATGGAGACGAATGGTTTTTGGGACCTGATGAGCTGTTGCAGTGCAAGCAGGGTAATATTTTGTGAAGGAATTCAGGGAAACCGATTAGCTGGACTTGAGTCCTGGAAATGGGAAATACCATGCCTGCAATTTAACCCTTTGACTGTCACAACCCCTAATCCTGAGTGCTCTCCTTTTGTCGCAAAATTTAAAAAAAAAAATTATTTTTTCTTATGAAATTATAGAGAATCTTTTCCTGATGGTAATGACACCAAAAGTATGAAATTTGATGGAAAACTTACGGAATTACGCTCTCGCGAAGTTAGTGATCTCGGTGATATATACACATCAGCAATTTCGCTGACTTTGAGCCCTATTTTCGGCCAATTCCATTGTTCCAGTCGACCAAACTCATAGCTATTTCTTTAGAACTCCATTTGTTCTATCGATTGAGTACAAGAAACCACCAATTTACCGATTTCAACTACCCAATAAAGTGGTCAGAAATTGGCAGTTTGGCCAATTTCATGCAAAATAAAAAAGTTGTCAATTTCAAAATAGGGTCCAGAATAAACAATGCAGACATTCCTGGCACTAAAATAAGATGTTATCTGTTCATTAGTCATGTCTTTAGGCCCCTCTTATATTACTCTTGCTTTCTATTTTGATTTTTTATTCACACAAAAAATAGAAGATTTACCGTTATGCAGACTATTGCATTATTGTAAAAATGGTATAAATAATATCAGTGCACTTGTGAAAGAATATTAGACTCGCCAATTGATGTGTATTGGACGCGTGGCGTGATTTGTTTACACTTGAACATTTGCAAAAATCGAACATTTCCCTTACTTTGAACTCAATTTCAAGGTGGTTTTCATCATGAAACTAATCAAAATCATCTATATTTCTGTAGTATGTTTTCCATTCTATCAAATGAGACCATAAAAAAGAGAATACAACCATAAATACTATACGAAAATACACCTCAAAGACGGCATTTTAATCCAAAAACACGGTCAGAGTTTTTTTCTCTCATTATGCACTGCGTGCTGCAGGATTTTTTTTATACAGCACACACAGACCCATTCTCTCATATGTGGGCCTACCAGCTTTCTCCTGCTTGATTTAAAGCTGCTAGAATTTGAGTATACATATAGTGGAACCTCTGCTTACCAGTGTCACATAGTAGCATGGGGCGTGGGGGAGCAGGAGGAGGGACGGGAGTGGAGGCAGCACATGGTTGAAGGGGTGCCGTGCTGTCCTTTGTCTGCCCACCCACTGCGCTATGTGGCCCAGGCTCCATGCCACCCACCACCACCTTCCTAAATCCTCGCATATTCTCCCTCATGATCACTATCACTATCAGTGGCTGGGGTTTTAGATCGTGACCTCTCACGACCCTTGGGAACTGCATATGGCACACTGCCTGAATGTAGGCGCCACTGCCTAAAAGTACGCTCCACTGGGGAATAATGTATATCACTATCACTTGACGAATCATCTATGGCCATAAAATCAATCTCGTCATCACTTATATCACTTTCACTGTCTTCTTCACCAAAACAGACAGAATATGATAATTTCCTCTTGTGTAGTATCCTCTGAGTTGTAACACTGGCCACCCCAGAGGTGCTTGACTGAGGGTCTAGCATGGCCCCACTGGCCACCTCAGAGGTGATGGGGTCAGGGTCATCCGGGTTATCAATATTTTCACCAATTCCTTGATCATTAGTGGCCACATCAGTCTCATATCCACTAAACTCACGGTGTATGTATATCACTTTCCTTGAATAAGAGAGTATTAATACGACAAGGCGTGAGTGAATCACGAGGGCTTGCCATGATGCTGACCCAAGATGGAGCTGAAACTAACTGGTACCGCGGGGTCCCCGATTTTTTTCATACAGCGCACACTGAGTGCGAAGATCCATTCTCTCATGTCTAGGCCGCTCAGGCCTATTGCGCCAAATTTGAAGGCAGGAAAAATGAAATGTTGATCTAAGTTCAGAGCGCTAGCGGTAAGAACTTGTATCTACGTTTGGACAGTTAAGGGGTTAAGAGAGAAACTTAAAGTTTTTCTTTTTAGGTCACCCTACCTCGGTGGAATACGACCAGTTTGTTGAAGAAAATAAATTTTTTTTTACAGATACAGTGGACCCCCGAGTTTCGGTCACCTCGGAAATCGTACAATTATGTAAGTGTGATATTGTAAGTGCTTTTGTAAGTGTATTTTTGGGGGTCTGAAATGGACTAACCTACTTGACATTATTCCTTAAGGGAGTAAATTCGTTCGGTAATGGCACTTGAGCAGCGTTCTGGAATGAATTATGACCGAAACTCGGGGGTCCACTGTAATGTGAAAATCCTATACCACACAAGTAATAAAAATGACCAAATCCTAGAAATGAACTTGGATAAATTATTTAAATGGAGAACTACACAAGCTGGGTGATAAAACTTCTTCTTTCTTCTTTCAACGCACCGGCCATATCCCACCGAGGCAGGGTGGCCCAAAAGGAAAAACAAAAGTTTCTCCTTATACTTCTTTCTTTCTTTCAACACGTCGGCCGTTTCCCACCGAGGCAGGGTGGCCCAAAAGGAAAAACGAAAGTTTCTCCTTTTACATTTAGTAATATATACAGAAGAAGGGGTTACTAGTGCCTTGCTCCCGGCATTTTAGTCGCCTCTTACGACACGCATGGCTTACGGAGGAAGAATTCTGTTCCACTTCCCCATGGAGAAAAGAGGAAATAAGAACAAGAACTAGTAAGAAAATAGAAGAAAACCCAGAGGGGTGTGTGTATATATATGCTTGTACATGCACGTGTAGTGTGACCTAAATGTAAGTAGAAGTAGCAAGCCACACCTGAAATCTTGCATGTTTATGAGAGAAAAAAGACACCAGCAATCCTTTTCTTCTTCTTTCAACACGTCGGCCGTTTCCCACCGAAGTGGGGTGGCCCAAAATGAAAAACGAAAGTTTCCCATTTTACATTTAGTAATACATACAGGAGAAGGGGTTACTAACCCCTTGCTCCCAGCATGTTAGTCGCCTCTTACGACACGCATGGCTTACGGAGGAAGAATTCTGTTCCACTTCCTCATGGAGATAAGAGGAAATAAGAACAAGAACTAGTAAGAAAATAGAAGAAAACCCAGAGGGGTGTGTATATACATATGCTTGTACATGAATGTGTAGTGTGACCTAAGTGTAAGTAGAAGTAACAAGACATACCTGAAATCTTGCATGTTTATGAGACAGAAAAAAGACACCAGCAATCCTACCATCATGTAAAACAATTACAGGCTTTCGTTTTACACTCACTTAGCAGGGCGGTAGTACATCCCCAGGTGGTTGCTGTCTACCAACCTACTACCTAGGACACATTACTTACCTTAAAATATTTTCGTCCTTTGCTTATAGTGAGTGGTGAATATATTTAGTGTAGGAAGTCTGAATAAATGAAGAATGGGTATAATTGAAAACCGCTTTATTAGTGAAACGCTGTAAAGCGGGGCCTGCCTGTATACACTTAGTGGCCACTATTAGGCTTATCTGTACACCTGCTTGTTTATGCATATTCAGTATCTAATCAGGCAATCAAGTGGCAGCACTTAAATGCCTGAAAAGCATGCAAACATGGTCATGAGCTTCAGTTGTTGCTCAGACAAACATCAGAGTGGGGAAGAAATGTGTTTTAAGTGACTTTGACCATGGAATGTTTGTTGGTGCCAGACAGGGTGGTTTGAATATCTCAAACTGCTTATCTCCTGGGATTTCCATGCACAACATTCTCTAGAGATTAGAGAGAATGTTGTGGAAAACATAAAACATTCAGTGAGCAGCAGTTCTGTGGGCTAAATTGCCTTGATAATGAGAAAGGTTGAAGAATAGCCAGACTGGTTCAATTTGGCAGGAAGGTGACAATAACTCAAATAACCACATGTTACATACAAAAATGGTATGCAGAAGAGCATCTCTGAATGCACAACACATTAAGCCTTGAAGTGGATGGGGTACAGCAGCAGATCACACCAGGTTCCACTCCTATCAGCTAAGAACAGGAAACTGAGGCTACATTGGGCACAGACTCGCCAAAACTGGACAGGTGAAGATTGAAAAAAACGTTTCCTGTGACTTTTTTTTTCGTATTGTTTTAGAGAAACATGGGAAAAGTGATAGAGGAAAATTGCTTTCATGGGAAGACTATGCTGGTGGGGTACCGCAAGGTTCTGTGCTAGACCTGATGTCACTAGTGGGGTCTTGCAAGGGTCTGCCGAATTGCGATTTCTGCTGCGACATCCAGATGGTAGGGTCAGAATTTGGCATAAATGTTTTGGACGTGGTGGAACAGGAGATATGCAGCATGAATGTACAGCCGACAAATTTGCATCAATTGCCTAATGCTATCATGTCAATATGATCCAGTATCTCTTGTTTCCAGCACCTTGTTGAATCCATGCCACAAAGAATTCAGGCTGTTCTGGAGTCAAAGGGGGATGGGGGGGGGCCCTACCCATTACTAGAAGGTTGTACCTAATAAAAGTGGCCACTGAGTGTGTTTGGCCAAAATTGGAATATTCATTAGAGGTGTGATGTCTGCACCAAAAAAAATGGACCAGTCCAAATACAAATTTAAAAATTACTTCCTGAGTTAACTCATTGAGGGTAAAGAATCCAAGACTTTCCAACACCCTCCCTTCATATATAAGGAAAATTCCCAACAGATCTCTAATTGTCTTCAGGAGGGAGCTTGACAGGTTCCTCCAGGCAGTTCTTGATCACTTGGGCTGTGGTGTATATATTGGACTGGGTGCTACTAGCAAAAATAGCATGACCAGTCAAGCTGTCAACCAGAAGGCTTGGTCCAGGACTGGGCCATGTGAGGCTATGACCCTCAAAACCATCAGGTAGGTTAGCAAGTAGGTAGTCTCAAAAATATATACAAGATTGTGCTTTATATACAGTTCTGACCAAAAAGTAATGTTTTTCACTAAACTAGTATTATTTTTATTATTTCATTCAATGTTCACTCTCTGCTTTAATTAATTTTTAAGATATTCTAGGTGTCTTATCTCACTGTAGTTTATATTCTTTTTTTAGATATTGTAGGTGTCTTGTCTCACTAGTTTATATTATTTTTTTATTATTATTTTCCTCTGTGGCATTGCATTATTAAGCAAATCTGCTTTACCTGTGGCTTATATAACACATTTTATTATGCTTCTGTGGCAGTTTTATAACCCTACATTTGCCCTTTTATATCCCCTTGCTCACCTAGCAGTAAAAGTGGGTACCTGGCATTAGTCAATTGTTGAGAGTTGAATCCAGGAATAAAATTAATATGCAAAATGTCTGTAAAAGGTATCCACACAATTTGATGTATTTAATGATGAAGAGACTGATGTTAGTGTAAAGTTCTGATATTATGAAAGGGTGAATTTTAATGTAGATAGTGAGACTTATATCTGCAGGTAGTAGAGTGGATGCCCTGAGCTCTTCATGGATCCATTAACATTGGGAGGAGTAGAAGGAGAACTCCATTTAGCCATTTAATATAAAATATAAAATAAAATGTTTATTTTCCAAGATACATTTGTGTGTTATATTGGTTGTCTTAATATAGAATATATGGAGAGTAAAAGAGAGGTACTAGGGAGTATAAAAGGAGAGCAAATGATATAGTGGGTGAGGTGCTATCAATAAATTTTGCTGAGAATAAGAAAAATTTTTGGAATGAGATAAATAGGTTAAGAAAGCCTAGGGAACAAATGGATTTGACAATTAAAAACAGAATAGGGGAATTAGTAGATAGGGAGTTGGAGGTATTGGGAAGATGGTGGGAATATTTTGAGGAACTTTAAATGTTGATGAAGAGAGGTAGGCAGTAATTTTATGTATTGGCCAGGGAGATATAACATCTTTTAGAAGTGAAGAAGAGCCGGATGTGAGTGTGGGGAGGTGCGTGAGGCATTAGGTAGAATGAAAGGGGTAAAACAGCTGGAACTGATGGGATCATGACAAAAATGTTAAAAGAGGGGGATATAGTTTTGGAGTGGTTTGTACTTTTATTCAATAAATGTATGAAAGAGGGGAAGGTACCTAGGGACTGGCAGAGTGCATGCATAGTTCTTTTATATAAAAGGAAGGGGACAAAAGAGAGTGTAAAAATTATAAAAGAATATGCCTCCTGAGTATACCAGGTAAAGTGTATAGTAGGGTTTTTATTGAAAGAATTAGAGGTAAGAGAGAACAGGATTGCAGATGAACAAAGAGGATTTAGAATGGGTAGGGGATGTGTAAATCAAGTGTTTACATTGAAGCATATAAGTAAACAGTATTTAGATAAAGGTATTGAAGTTTGTTGCTTTTATGGATTTAGAAAAGGCATATGGATAGGGGAGCAATGTGCCAGAAGTTGCAAATGTATGGAATAGGTAGTAAATTACTAAATGCTGTAAAGATTTTTTATGAGGATAGTGAGGCTCAGGTTAGGGTGTGTGTGAGAGAGGGAAATTACTTTCTAGTAAAAGTAAGCTTTAGACAGGGATGCATAATGTTGCCATGGTTGTTTAGCATATTTATAGATGGGGTTGTAAAAGAAGTAAATGCTAGGATGTTAGGGAGAGGAGTGGGATTAAATTATGGGGAATCAAATACAAAATGGGAGTTGACAGAGTTACTTTTTTTGCTGATGATACTGTGCTTTCGAGAGATTCTGAAGAGAAGCTGCAAAGGTTAGTGGACGAGTTTGGGAGGGTGTGTAAAGGTAGAAAATTGAAAGTGAACATAGATAAGAATAAGTTGATGAGGGTATCAGATGAGTTAAAGAAAAAATTGATATAAGATTGGAGGGAGGGAGTATGGAAGAAGTGAATATGTTAAGATATTTGGGAGTAGACTTGTCGGTGGATGGGTTTATGAAGGGTGAGATAAACCTTAGAATTGCTGAAGGAAAAAGGGTGGGTGGTGCATTGAGGTATCTGTGAAGACAGAATGTTATCCATGGAGGCAAAGAAGGGAATGTGTGAGAGTATAGTGGTACTAACACTCTTATATGGGTGTGAAACATGGGTTGTGAATGTTGCAGCGAGGAGGCTGGATGCAGTGGAGATGTTGTGTCTAAGGGCAATGTGTGGTGTAAATATTATGTTTAGAATTCTTAGTGTGGAAATTAGGAGGTGTGGAGTTACTAAAAGTATTATTCAGGGGGTTATTGAGGTGGTTTGGTCATTTAGAGAAGATGGAGCAAAATAGGATGACTTTGAGGGTGTATTTATCTAAAGTGGAGGGAAGGAGGGGTAAAGGTTGTCCTAGGAAAGGATAGAGGGGTAAAAGAGGTTTTGTTTGCAAGGGGCTTAGACATACAGCAGTTATGTGTGAGCATGGTGTTAGAGAGGAGTAGAAATGAGTGGTTTTTGGGATTTGACAAGCTGTTGGAGTATAAGCAGGGTAATATTTTGTGAAGGGATTCAGGGAAACTGGTTAGCCAGACTTGAGTCCTGGAGGTGGGAAGTACATTGCCTACACTTTAAAGGGGTTTGGGATATTTGCTGTTTGGAGTGACATTTAAACTGTTGCATGTACGTGCCTCTGCAAAGACAGTGATAGTGTGAATGATGGTGAAAGTGTTTCTTTTTTTTGGGGGGGTCACCCCTGGCTCAGTGGGAGATGGCCAGCATGTTAAAAAAAAAAAATTATCAAATGGCCCCATTCACACTTCGATGGTCTGCAGTATGTATATATTGATTAGCAGTATTGTACTTGTTTTAAAAATGAAATACAGTGGTACCTCGGTTTACAATATTTTTTCATTCCAGAATGCTGTTCAAGTGCCATTACCAAACAAATTTATCCCCATAAGGAATAATGTAAAATAGACTAGTCCTTTTAGATACCCAAAAATACCCTTACAAAAGCATTTAAAAAATAAACTTACATAAAAGGGCGAGTTTGGGGACCATCGTAAACCGAGGTAACACTGTATGTACATGCGTCTTTTGTAACATGAGATGAGTGAAATTGGACATATGTATAGTACATGTATACTGAAGCTGTTGATCATCATCATGAAGTTTCACTGGCCCACCAAATAATAATAACGAAAGTGTGTTGAGTGAGGCTATGCTAGTCATCCCTGACTCTTCACACAGCTCTATCAGACCAGTGTCTAGCTGTCATGTGAGAAGTACATTGCCTGAATATTCTGGATTATATATAGGGGTATTATAGTTGGAATCACCCTTGTGCTAGTTTTATAGGTTACTTATGATCCATTTGAGATAATCCAGAGAGGCACTTATTAAACTTCAGGCAGTGCAGGAGAACAGGCTTAATTTTTCAAATATTTACTGGAGAATGAGATTCAAGAATAAAACTACTTTCTTTAGACTATTAACTGTGGAGTTAATAACCATTGGTAACCTGAGAAAGCCAGACAATGTGGTTTATTACCATTGATATCCTTAGGTTCTCTTACCTTGGAATTGACTGACAACAGTTAACTAATTGCTAGGTATCTAATTTTTAAGTTCATGATTATACCAACTTAGCCACAGAGTGTACAAAATATATCTTATATGAATAGACTTGACTATTGCACTATTGCACAGTGTAGTTAGGACTTGCATTAACAAGGATGCCAAGTCATTACCCAGTATTCCATACACAAATTGTTACTTTCGTGATATGGTGATTCTTTTTTCGATATGCCCAAAGTTTGAATTCAGAACCTTTCACTTGTGAGCGAGGTCAAAATAGAAGGTTACAATATAAAATGCTTAGGAATAGAAAAGGTGGTGGAGTATGTGCCTACATAAGAAATGACTTAGCCTACAACCCAAGACCTGATTTAAATAACAATAAACTGGAGATTCTATGGTTTGAAGTGTTGCTTCCCAAGACCAAACCCATTTTAGTAGGAACTAGTTACCACCTTCCCACCCATGACCAGTCCTTATAAGACTTTTCGAGAGTCTTGTCTGGACTTGATAACAATTGCAAGACAGTAATACTGGGAGACTTCAATATCTGTTTTCAACAGCAAAATAACGAGCTATGTAAAAGGTATAAGCAAATTCTAGGTTTAAATAGTTCCACTCAACTAATTAATACGCCAACCAGGATCACACAGTTCTCAGCCACCCTAATTGACCACATACTATGTAAGCGCTCTGAGAACATTAGTCAGTCAGGCATCATTAGCACAGGCCTTAGTGATCATTTCATCATTTACTGCACCATGAAAATCACTAGGGAACAGATAGGCCTACACAGGACAATAAAAATGAGATCAGCTTGAAACTACAGTAAAGAAACACTGGTAAATAGCCTACACAATTGTGACTGGACGGTGATAACAAGTTGCATGGACGTAAATGATACCTGGGAAAAATTCAAAACTATGTTCACTGCCATCCTTGATAATATTGCACCAGTTAAAGAGGTTAGGATTAAACAGAGAACTGAACCCTGGATGACTACTGAGATATTAGATATGAAATTCAGAGACCAGTTGCTAAAAATATTTAAGTCAAACAGACAGGATATTGCAGTGCTAAATGAATTCCAAACGGTGAGGAACAGAGTGGCGAGGCTTATAAAAGGAGAAAAGGCAAGACACTATTGCTCAAAAATCGAAGAGTACGAGAATAATCCCAGAAAGCTCTGGCAACAACTAAAATAGTTGGGGTATAGCCATAAACCCGTAGATAGATCTAACATAGTACTAAATATCAATAATGAGGTATGTCACAAACAACTAAAGTGGCAAATTGTTTTAATTCATACTATAAAACTGTAGCATCAACACTAGTAAGTAAACTACCAGCTGCATCAAATACCTTAAACACAGACTGATAAGTTTAAAAGATCTTTCTTTCTTTCAACACGTCAGCCGTTTCCCACCGAAGCAGGGTGGCCCAAAAGAAAAAACGAAAGTTTCTCCTTTTACATTTAGTAATATATACAGGAGAAGGGGTTACTAGCCCCTTGCACCCGGCATTTTAGTCGCCTCTTACGACACGCATGGCTTACGGAGGAAGAATTCTGTTCCACTTCCCCATGGAGATAAGAGGAAATAAGAACAAGAACTAGTAAGAAAATAGAAGAAAACCCAGAGGGGTATGTGTATATACATATGCTTGTACATGAATGTGTAGTGTGACCTAAGTGTAAGTAGAAGTAACAAGACATACCTGAAATCTTGCATGTTTATGAGACAGAAAAAAAGACACCAGCAATCCTACCATCATGTAAAACAAATACAGGCTTTCGTTTTACACTCACTTGGCAGGAAGTACCTCCCTGGGCGGTTGCTGTCTACCAACCTACTACCTAGAAGTTTAAAAGATACTATACCAATAAAGGGGTAACCCCAAACAGTTGTCAACTAGTAAGTATATCTCATGACTTCGTGCAAAAAGAACTAAGCAGGTTAAATCCAACTAAGAGCACTGGCCCAGATAACATCTCATCTAAGTTCCTAAAAGATGGTGCCTCTGAATTGCCAATCCCCATTGCTCGCATAATAAATTTGTCCATCACCACTAATACCGTACCAGAGGGGTTCAAGGAGGCCAGAGTTACTCCTATCTTCAAGAAAAATAGTAGGTCTGATGTCAGCAACTATAGGCCTGTTAGTATACTCAGTGTAATATCCAAAATTCTAAAGAGGGTGGGGTACTGTCAAGTGTCTTAATAACAACAGCATTCTTCTTAGTTACCAATCAGGCTTTAGGAGATCTTACTGAACCGACACCTCCCTAATTAATCTGATGGATTACATGAGAACTGAAATGTTGATAGGGAACCTCACAGGAATGGTAACCTTAAACTTGCAAAAGGACTTCGATACTGTCAACCACAATATATTATGTAAGAAACTTCAAGCTATCAGCATAGGTTCCATTGACTGTTTTAAGTCCTATCTTAGCAACAGGAAACAAATTGTCAAAATCAACAAAACAGCATCAAAACCACTGCCGATAGCATGTGGAGTTCCCCAAGGTAGTATTCTGGGTCCCTTATTCTGTTATGTAAACGACATGCCCATCAGTGTCAAGTGCAGACTCCTACTGTATGCGGATGACAGTGCTCTGTTAGTGCCAGGTAAAGACCCACAAGATATAGCTAATGTAATAACACTAGAACTGGAGACCTGCAGCAAATAGTTAGTAAACAAACTATCGTTACACCTCGGGAAAACGGAAGCCATTCTCTTTGGCACGAAACATAAACTGAGAAAGTAAATAATTTTAATGTCCGGTGTAATGGGGAACCCATCGCTTCAGTTTCCTCAGTAAAATGTCTGGGAATCCCCTTTGACCCATGCATGTCAGAAGAATTTATAGGGAACATTGTAGTAAAGAAAGCGTATGCCAGACTGAAGTTCCTCTATAGACAAGCACAGTGTCTACCTACTGAGGCTTGCAGGACCTTATGTCCAAGAGAACATGTAGGCCAGGATAAATTACAACAATTAGATATGCTGAATATTGAAGACAGAGTAAAACAACTGAAGTTAAATCAAGTTTATAAAATAGCTCAGTGTCCCGAATATCTTGCTGCCAATTTTTTCAAGACTGGAAACCAAAGCAATCATAGTACTAGGGGGAGAGAGCACAACTTTGTAGTACCCAGTCAGTGGCCAGGCTTCAAACACGTTTTATTGTACAGCAATAAAGGAATGGAACAGACTGCCTACACATGTTAAAGCCAGTCATAGCATGAACCAGTTCAAGAAGAGAGCCAAAAGGTGCCTAATGAATGTAGCGACAGAAAGGGAGGAGAATGATTTTTTTTTTTAGCTAACATACATGTAAATATAAATAACTCATTTTACATTATTCCTAGTATATCTCCTTCATAGTATAATAATAAGATATCTCCTTTATAGTATAATAATAAGGTATTAAAAGGATCCCAATGGAATAAGTCACTTTGACTTTTATAGGTTATCCTAGGTTCTCTACACATATGCTGCTATGTATGATAATCTATGTACAGTGGAACTCCGGATTTCGTATGCACCGAATATCTTACGTTTCAGATTTAGACCACTTTTTTGGGCGAAATTTTGGTCCGGATTTCGTACCCCCACCCGGAAATCGTACGTATCAGACGCGTCCGCCCTGTGCGGGATTCCGCCACTCCGTGTCTCAGTCTGGCTCTGTCACTGGTCGTGTTAGCATTACTTTGCTCGTTCATCCGAAACATTTCATAATCATTGTTTTTTGTACTTAACTATTGAGTGTGACTGCGAAATAAGCCTCCATGGACCCAAAGAAAGTTCCTAGTGCCAGCCCTTTGGCAAAGAAGGTGAGAAACATGATAGAATTCAAGAAAGAGATTGTTGAAAAATACGAAAGTGGCATGTGTTTAGTTGAGCTTGCCAGTACGTATGTATGGGAAGTCGAAATCAACAATCTGTTCCATCCTGGCAAAGAAAGAAAGAAATCAAGGAAGCTAAAGTTGCGAAAGGGGTAAATATGCTAATGAAATAGAGATCACAAACAATCATAGATGTGGAGAAGTTGTTGTGTGGATCAACGAAAAACAGTTAGCGGGAGATAGTGATTAAGGACCTTTGTGCAAAGTGGAATGAGGTGCAAACTTTTGTGGAAAAATATAGCTGATACAAGCCGTATCTACAACATGTTCAGCAACAATACCTTGCCCCATTTTAGATAAATCCTAGAGACGCCAGAAACAGAGCTTTCTGGACAGATTTTTAGTGCGACAGGAGTCCAGTGCCAGTAAAAGACAAAGAAGGGAAGTAACCCCAGAGAGGGCTTTGATACCTGAAGTCCTTATGGAAGGGGATACCCCTTCCAAACAACCTCGACTCCCTCTCCCCGCCTGCCTTCTTCAATACGCCAACAAGAGTCTTCAGTAAAGGTATGTAATGTTCATTTATCATTAAAATTAGTTATATTTATTTCTCATTGTTTTCTGTATGTAAAACTATAGTTATTCTTTAAAAAATGTATTTTTTGTTAATATTTTTGGGTGTCTAGAACGGATTAATTGTACACATTATTTCTTATGGGAAATATTACTTTGGTTTTCGTACGTTTCAGATTTAGACCGACCTTCTGGAATGGATTAAGTACGAAATCCAGGCTTCCACTGTATCTGTACAGTTAACCCTCCGTTTTCGTGTATCTCCATTTTCGGTGATTTCAGTTTTCGGGCAAATTTTTCGTGGAAATATTACCTCCGTTTTCAGTGATTGGCTCCGTTTTTGTTCATGGTACGGAACCTGTCCAGTGCCCAGCGCACATACAAAGCCCGCCTCCCACGCACGTTCTCAGGCAGTGTAGCATTGTTTCTGGTTGAGTGAACATTATCCTGCGAGTTCATACAAAATATTTCTTAATAATCCATTGTTTTTGGCCCTTGATTATTGTGTGTGACTGCTAAATAAGCCACCATGGGCCCAAAGAAAGCTCCTAGTGTCAGGCCTTTGGTAAAGAAAGTGAGGAACACCATAGAATTAAAGAAAGAAATCATAGCAAAGTATCAAATTGAGTCGATAAAGGCTATAGCACCAGCCAGCGATAAAGTGTAGCATTAACAGTGTAGCAAGTAAGTTAAGCCATTAATCGATAGAAAAATGACGACACGAAACTTAACTCCTCCATTGTTTGAGGAATATAGGGGCACTGAGACCAGAGCCGCCCTCTGCCAACATCTCTTCCAAGGTAAGTGTAAATATTTCTTATTTATATAAGTGTAAATATTTCTTATTTATATAAGTGTAAATATTTCTTATTTATAAATTAAAGTGTAAATATTTATTTATAAATTAAAGTGTAAATATTTCTTATTTATAAATTATGTACATTGTGTGAATAGAGGTGGTGGCGGCCTGCTGCTGCTGCCGACCACCACCACCAGCAGTATATGTACGGCTTATGGTCAGTGGCCCTTATACCCAACAACAACACTACCACCAGTCCTTACATTCATAATGACATGTTTTATTCATTTTAAAGTTTATATCATGTTTCTATGTTATTAATATTGTTTATTATGTCATATTAGATGAATTGTGATACATAGATAAATAAGCCGTAGAGCTGATATTATTGTTAAATTGAAGCATTTTGTCCTGCCTCCCAACACTAAACTCGCCTCCCTCTCTCCTCCTCTCCATTTTCCATACACCAACAAGAGTCGCCACTAAAGATAAGTGTGATGTTAAATGTTCATTTAAACATGTTATTAGTGGTTTATATTTATTTGTCATTCTTTTCTGTATGTAAATCTATATTTAATCTCTAAAAAATTATTTTTTGTTAATACTCCTGGGTGTCTGAAACGAATTAATTGAATTTACATTATTTCTTGTGGGGAAAATAGCTTCAGTTTCCGTTGATTTTAGTTTTAGTCGATCCCTCTGGAACGGATTAAGCACGAAACTGGAGGGTTGACTGTATTTGTGTACATATACCTAAATAAACTTCCTACTTAAATTAAAACAAGACCAAGAGAATGTAGAAGGGGCCTTATCCGTCCTCAGAAAAATTTGGAAAAATTTAATATTTCTGCTACTTTGAGCCCAATTTCAAGCTACTTTTGGTCCTGAAACAAACCAAAATTATCTCTGTTTTAATAGTACAGTGAACTCCTGGAGTTCGTGATTAATCCGTTCCAGAGGGCCCAGCGAACGCCGAATATCACAAACTCCGAATCTATTTTCCCCATAAGAAATAATGGAAATAAAATTAATCTGTTCCAGACACCCAAAAGTATTAAAATAAAATATTTTTGTACAACAAATATACATTAAATTACACTGAAAACAATGAGAAATAAAAATTAACTAGTACAATAACATGTCACTTACCTTTATTGAAGAGTTGTTGATGTGTGGAAGACAGGAGGAGGGGAGAGGATGGAGGAGTTGCTAGTGTTTGGAAGGGAAATCCCCTTCCATTAACACTGCAGGTACCAAGTTCTTTTCTGGGGTTACTGGCCTTTTTCTTTTAAGGCCACTAGGACCACCTTGAGAGTCACTGGAACTCTCTCTCTCAAAAAATCTGTCCAGGGAGCACTGTGTCTGGCGTTTCTTTAAAACTTCCCTGAAATGGGACACCACATTGTCATTGTACAAGTTGCCAGCACAGCCTGCAACAGCTTTGTTAGGGTGATATTCATCCATAAAGCCTTGCACATCAGTCCATTTGGCACAGATCTCCCTAATCCTTGAAGAAGGCACCTCCCTCCATCTCTGTTCCTCCTCCTCCTCTGAAACATTTTCCTGAACTGTGGTCTGTTGTTGCTGTTGAAGCTCTTGCAGATCTTCAGTGGTTATCTCTTCATTGTCCTCCTCCACCAACTGTTCCACATCCTCGGTACAAACTTCCAACCCCATGGACTTGCCCAGTGCCACAATTTCTTCCATAACAGGCTCAGACTCAGGGTTCTGAGGCTCATCCCCAAAACCTTCAAAATCCCTCTCCGGGACACAGTCTGGCCACAATTTTCTCCAGGCAGAGTTCAAAGTCCTGGTAGTCACTCCCTCCCAAGCCTTACCTATAAGGTTTACACAATGCAGGATATTGAAATGATCTTTCTGAAACTCTTTTTAGGGTCACATTAATGTCTGTGGTCACTTCAAAGCACTTTTAAAACATTGCTTTGGTGTAGAATTTTTTAAAGTTTGAAATGACCTGCTGGTCCATGGGCTGGAGGAGAGGAGTGGTATTAGGGGGCAAGAACTTCACTTTGATGAACTTAAAGTCCTGCACAATTTGCTCTTCCAAGTCTTAAGGATGACAAGGAGCATTGTATATTATCAGGAGGCACTTAAGTGGCAAATTATTTTCCTCAAGATATTTCTTCACACTGGGGCCAAACACTTCATGGAACCAATGCCTTATTGTTAGACTTCCACATCACACACAAATTAGCCTTGGCGACACTGCATCTCTTAAACGCTCGGGGATTTTCAGAGTGATACACCACTAAAGGCTTCACTTTAAAATCCCCACTAGCATTAGCACACAACATGAGAGTTAGCCTGTCTTTCATAGGCTTGTGTCCTGGCAGTGCCTTTTCCTCCTGTGTAATGAAGGTCCTGTTTGGCATTTTCTTCCAAAACAGGCCTGTTTCGTCACAATTGAACACTTGTTGGGGTTTGAATTGTTCAGCCTCTATGTACCCCTTGAATTCATTCATGTAATTTTCAGCCGCACTTTTGTCAGAACTGGCTGCCTCATCATGCCTTATCACACTATGTATGCCACTACGCTTCTTAAATCTGTCAAACCAGCCTTTGCTGGCTTTAAATTTGTTCACTTCAGCACTCGTTGCAGGCATTTTCTTGACGAGATCATCATGCAACTGCCTTGCTTTTTCAGATATTATCGCCTGCGTAACACTATCTCCTGCTAATTGTTTCTCGTTGATCCACACCAACAATAACCTCTCCACTTCTTCCAGCACTTGAGATCTCTGTTTTGTGACCATACATGCACCTTTTGCAACAACAGCGTCCTTGAGTTCTTTTCCCTTGGCCACAATGGAAGTGATGGTTGAATGGGCTTTGCCATACTGCCTGGCCAGCTCAGCCACACGAACTCCACTTTCATGACTCACGAAATCGTAATGACACGATTGCAAACAAACCATACCACGGGTGGGGTTCGAACCCGTGGCTTACGCGACGGTCTGGAGTTCTGAGACTCTCTGACCGCGGGTTCGAACCCCACCCGTGGTATGGTTTCCACTTTCATATTTTGCAATGATCTCCTTCTTCAATTCTACCGTATTTCTGACATTCTTTACCACAGGCCTGGCACTAGGAGCTTTCTTGGGGCCCATGGTGGCTTATTTAGCAGTTGCAAGCACTAAAAACACTGGAATAATGACAATATATATGGTATGAATGTGTGGGTGGCGGTCGCTTGCTGGTAAACAATAGCACACTGACGCTGAATGGAGTGCCCGGGCCCGCTCAGGCCACGCATACACGTCCGGGACGAATCACGAACTCTGAGTGGATTCGCGAACACCGAACCAAATTTTCGCAAAAAAACATCACAAACTTCGATTTTCACAAACTCCAGGGGGCCACTGTATGTCTTCCATTCTGTCAAATGATAACAAGAAACAGCCAATAAAGTCATAAAAAATTATTCTAGAAAACACCTGAAAATTGCTGTTTTAAGCCAAAACCATGTTAAGAGTTTTGCTTTTCCCATCATGCAATGCGTGAGACAAATTTTTTTTTTTATACTGTGCACACTCACCATGCAGACCCATTATCTCATATCTATGCCAATATTTATTGTTCCCAGCTTATTTGAGTGAGCTGAGCTTATGACATAGAACTACGAGAGGGACCCTGGCCTCAGTGATGTAGTTCTACATGACGGTCACTGAAAGAGTTAATTGCAAGTTGGTATGATCTGAGGTTTGTCCTGGATATGTCCACTTTCATTGTTCCTGGGCAGTGACTACCTGCATCAGTGTGTTGTATGCATGCACACTCGTGCCATCATTTCATCTCAAATTTTTCCCTGGATTTACTGTGTTTCTAATATACCAAGTACAGGTCGACCATCACAAATCCGGCATCATTGGGACCTGTAGTGTGTCGGATTATTGAGTTTGCTGGATTACAGAGTGGTTAGGTTAGAATACATTTAATAAAGTTAACCTACTTGACTTACACTAGAAAGTTCATTGAACATCAGCAAAAATCAAACATTTCCACTACTTTGAGCTCAATTTCAAGGTACGTATACTTTTCATCGTGAAACCAATCAAAATCATATCTATTTCCATAATATTTCTTCCATTCTATCAAATGAGATAAAAAACAACGAGAATACAACCATAAAAACCATAAATAACAAAAAGGCACAATACCGTGACTGGAACAATACACACACAACCCGCACATATAAAAGAGAGGAGCTTACGACGACGTTTCGGCCCGACTTGGACCATTTACAAAGTCACACTAACACACAAAGACGGGGGAAGTGGTATTTATAGGCAGGCAGACAGGGGAGGGTACCAGAGAGTGTTAGTGTGACTTTGTAAATGGTCCAAGTCGGGCCGAAACGTCGTCGTAAGCTCCTCTCTTTTATATGTGCGGGTTGTGTGTGTATAAAAACCATACGAGAATATACCGCTAAGGGGCAGCTAATGGCTGAGAAGTGAACTCCGTTATTTATTGTCCGATTTTTTAAATTTTTGGTGAATGTTAAGAAGCATATTTCTATCATACATTGCCCAAGTTTCAATAAGATAGCCCAACAAACAACTGAGAAAAAAAATATTTACCAAAAATCATATATGGCAAACCCAAGCCAGGTACTACAAATAAGTTACTTTGGGTTATCCTCGGTTCTCTATACATACGCTGCTATGTACGTATGATAATCTATGTAACTGTGTGTATACCTGAATAAACTTACTTCTATTCTGTCGACTGAGTACAAGAGACAGCCCATTCACCTATTTCAACTACCCAATAAAGTGGTCAGAAATTGGCAATTTGGCCAATTTCACACAAATTTCAAAAGTAACATTTTCTCTGTTCATTAGTCATGTCTCCAGGCCCCTCTTGTATTACTCTTGCTTACCATTTGGAATTTTTATTCACACAAAAAATAGAAGATTTACTGTTATGCAGACTACTGCATTATTGTAATATAATTGTATAAATAATGTCATCCCATTCGTGACTGCATATTGGATGGTGACTTCATTTGTTTACTCTTGAACATCGCCTAAGAATTGAACATTTCCGCTACTTTGAGCTCAATTTCAAGGTACTTTTCGTCTTGAAACCAATCATAATCATATCTGTTTCTGTAATATATCTTCCCTTCTATCATATGAGACCATAAAAACGAGAATACAATCATAAAAACCATACGAAAATATACCACTAAGGGGCGGCTAATGGCTGAGAAGTGAACTCCATTATTTATTGTTCGATTTCTTTCATTTTTGGTGTACATTAAGAAGCATCTTTCCATCATACATTGCCCAAGTTTCAATAAGATAACCCAACAAACAACTGAGAAAAAAATATTTACCAAAAATCATGTATGGCAAGCCCAGGCCAGGTACTGGAAATAAATCACTTTGACTTTTTTGGGTTATCCTAGGTTCTCTACACATATGCTGCTATATATGATAATCTATGTAGAGAAAATAGTTTTTTTTTTTTTTTTTTTTTTTCAATTTTATGGTGCATTACGAGTGTATATCACAGCCTGTGCTACACTCTGTTTTCTCTAATGTAAGCCCCCAAGACAGGGATAGGAGGATGGTACTTGCATCCCATATCCTCTTCATACCTCCGTCGAACTGCTCGGTATTTTGCCAAATACAGTGGACCCCCGAGTTTCGTAAAAACTTCACTCCTGAAGTCTGCTCAAGTGCCATTACCGAACGAATTTACTCCCTTAAGGAAAAATTTCACGTAGGTTAGTCTATTTCAGACCCCCAAAAATACACTTCCACAAGAACTTACAAAATTATACTTACATAATTGCACGATTTCCGGGGTATTCGTTAACCGAGGGTCCACTGTATTATTCATTCTGGAGTATTTACCATGTTTTTATGTTATTTATATTGTTTATTGTGTCATATTAGATCAGTTGTGACAGGTAAATAAGCCGTAGTGTTGATATTAGCGTAATAATAAAGCATATTCCCCTGCATCATGAGACTGAGCTCATGGCAACCAACAGTGGCTTCAAAGCCACCTTATCTTTTATGGACAATGTACTGTGTATGTGCTTTACACAACAAGAAGCATTTATTTTATTCATTGTAACCATGGCTAGGGCTAAAAGTAAGCAGGTTATAACAAAAAATGGAGAAAAAGAAATTTGAATGACTTATGCAGCAAGTAGCGCCACCAAACAGTGTGGTGTGGCTTAACAAAACAGTGTGTGACATTTGTGGAAGCAAGGAAATGCTTATTCAAATACATTAGACCCCAGGTTTTCATAATTAATCCGTTCCAGAAGGTTGCTCAAAATCCAAAATGGACGAAAACCAAAGTAATATTTCCCATAAGGAATAATGTAAATCCAATTAACCTGTTCCAGACACCCAAAAATATTCACAAAAATTTCATTTTTTAAAGAATAACTATAGTTTTACATACAGAAAACAATGATAAATAAATATAAATATGTAAATATAAACATTACATACCTTTATTGAAGACTTTTGTTGGCGTATTTAAGAAGGCAAGGAGGGGAGAGGGAGTCGAGGTTGTTTGGAAGGGGAATCCCCCTCCATAAGGATTTCAGGTATCAAAGCCCTCTCTGGGGTTACTTCCCTTCTTTGTCTTTTACTGGCACTGGACCCCTGTAGCACTAAAAATCTGTCCAGAAAGCTCTGTTTCTGGCGTCTCTAAGATTTATCTAAAATGGGGCAAGGTATTGTTGCTGAACATGTTGTAGATACGGCTTGTATCAGCTATATTTTCCACAAAAGTTTGCACCTCATTCCACTTTGCACAAAGGTCCTTAATCACTATCTCCTGCTAACTGTTTTTCGTTGATCCACACAACAACTTCTCCACATCTATGATTGTTTGTGATCTCTGTTTCATTAGCATATTTACCCCTTTCGCAACTTTAGCTTCCTTGATTTCTTTCTTTCTTTGCCAGGATGGAACAGATTGTTTATTTCGACTTCCCATACATACGTACTGGCAAGCTCGACTAAACACACGCCACTCGTATTTTTCAACAATCTCTTTCTTGAATTCTATCATGTTTCTCACCTTCTTTGCCAAAGGGTTGGCACTAGGAACTTTCTTTGGGTCCTTGGAGGCTTATTTCGCAGTCGCACTCAATAGTTAAGTACAAAAAACAATGATTATGATTTGCCTAAAATGGGACAAGACATTGTCATTGAACATGTTGCAAACACTGCTTGCAATAGTTTTGTTGCAACTCGCTCCACTTTGCACACATGTCCTTAATCACTGAAGAAGGCACATTCTTCCCCCTCTCTTCCTCCTCATCTGAAGCAATTTCCTCAGCTGCAGTCTGTTGCTGTTCCAGTTGAAGGTGTTGCAGCTCTTCAGTGGTTAGCTCTTCCCTGTGGTCCTCCACCAACTCTTCCACATCCTGGCCACTCACATCCAACCCCATGGACTTCCCCAAAGCCACAATAGATTCCACAACAGGCGTAGGCTTGTCAGGGTCAGCCTCAAACCCTTCAAAATCCTTCTCTTGGACACATTCTAGCCACAATTTTCTCCAAGCAGAATTCAAAGTCCTGGAAGTCACTCCCTGCCAAGCCTTATCTATAAGGGTTATACAATTATAAATATAAATAAATAAATTTTTATTTCATTGCAAGTTTACATCGAGATTTTGTTATTACAAACATGAACTGAAGTGCAAAGAGAGCCACTAGCATGCCATGGCATTAAGGGCAGATTAATCTAATGGCTTATAGACTACTTAATACTAGAGATATTGAAGTGATTCCTCCATAACTCTCTTAGGGTCAATTCAGTGTCTGAGGTCACTTCAAAGCACCTTTGAAACATTGCTTTCATGAGAAGTTTTTTGAAGTTTGAAATGACCTGCTGGTCCATGGGCTGGATGAGAGGAGTGGTATTAGGGGGCAAGAACTTCACTGTGATGAAATTACACTCCTCAAACAATAGGTCTTCTAAGTCTGGAGGATGAGTAGGAGCATTGTCCATTACCAGGAGGCACTTAAATAGTGAGTACGGGAATAAATTCTTAGGTAGTGGTGGTTTTGATAAGGACCTGCCTTGTATGGGCCAGTAGGCCTTCTGCAGTGTTCCTCCATTCTTATGTTCTTATGTTCTTATGTTCTTATGTTCTAATTTATTTTCCAGGAGGTATTTATTCACACTCG
Organism: Cherax destructor; assembly: GCA_009830355.1. NCBI lineage: Eukaryota > Metazoa > Arthropoda > Malacostraca > Decapoda > Parastacidae > Cherax > Cherax destructor. Next base: position 114,271 of record WNWK01001930.1, on the reverse strand, counting down.
GTCCAAACACTTCATTGACCCACTCAATGAAAATTAGCCACATGACTCATGCCTTATTGTTAGCCTTCCACATCGCACACAATTTACTCTTCATTACATTGTTTTTCTTGAACACTTGGGGATTTTCAGTGTGAGTAAAGGCTTCACTTTGAAATCCCCACTAGCATTACCACAGAACAAAAGAGTTAGCCTATCCTTCATAGGCTTGTGTCCTGGCAGTGCCTTTTCCTCCTGCGTGATGTAGGTCCTCTTCGACATTTTCTTCCAAAAGAGGTCTGTTTCGTCACAATTGAACACTTGTTGAGGGAGGAATCCTTCAGCCTCTACGTACTCCTTGAATTCATCAACGAATTCTTTGGCTGCACGTTTGTCTGAACTTGCAGCCTCACCATGCCTTACAACATTGTGTATGCCACTAAGCTTCTTGAATCTGTCGAACCAGCCTTTGCTGGCCTTAAATTCACTAACAGCAACACTCGTTCTAGGCATTTTCTTTACGAGATCTGCATGTAACTGCCTTGCCTTTTCGCAAATGATCGACTCTACAACACTATCTCCCGCTAACTGCTTTTCTTTGATCCACACCAACAACTTCTCCACATCCTCGATTGTTTGTGATCTCTGTTTTGTTAGCATATTTACGCCTTTTGCAACATCAGCTTCCTTGATTTCTGCTTTCTTCACCAGGATGGAACAGATTGTTGATGTCAACTTGCCATACATCCTGGCGAGCTTGGCCACACGTACACCACTCATATTTTGCTACAAGTTCTTTCTTGAATTCTATCGTGTTTCTCGCCTTTTTTACCAAAGGGCTGGCACTCTGAACTTTCTTTGGCCCCATGGTGGCTTATTTCAAAGTCACAATCATTAAACAACCACAAAAAACAATGAGTATTGCTAACTCAACGAAAGACAGAAACAGACTGAGTGTGGTGTGCGCGAGAAGCAGCATCCCAGGCAAACGGACATGTCTCATACATACGATTTCCGAGCTGATGCTTGAAATCCGGGGGAAATTTTGCCAAGAAAGTGCTCGAAATCCAAATTGCTCGATTTCTACACCCATCGAAAACCGGGGGTCGACTGTACAGTACTATAAAGTATGGAGTAGATGCTAGCCTTAAAGCTTTTCAGTTACTCCTAGGAAGCATATGAAAATGGCCCTAGATATACAAGGGTTGAAGCAACAGTTCATAAATGGAATGCTCAACAGCGCACTGCTGGTGTTAATGTTCATTCGATTGAGCTTCACATTGATGCTAAGACGCTAACAAATCTTAGGGTAATAGAATTTGAAGCAAGTTATGGTTGGTTTTGGAGTTTTCATCAGCGCTATGGCTTGATTATAAGAAAAACCTATGTACCATCTGTATCTCCCTCACCATCTACGTGTCTGTCTCCCACACCATCTGCAATGTTACTGCTGGAGCTTTACAGTTCCACTGACTTAGAATAAGTTTTTTTGTGTCACCACTAGACCACATGGGAATACTGTACTGTTTTGTATATCTGTAAGCTCATCTATCCACCAGAAAAGGTAAGAAAAATTATTATTGTACTGTACTCTGTTGTATTATTCTGTGCTCTACTTTTAACCCATTTTCTTTTCAGCTTTATTTACGGTTAATACTCTTTTGCACTCTAGTTTATTCTATGTCCGGTAGTCCAACAATACTGCAGAAAGTGTGTTTCATTGGGTGTTTGTCCATGTCTAGTTGATGATTGATTAAGTGAACTACATCTGCTTAATTGAAACATTCAGTATAATGGAATTTTTGATAAATTGGACACCCCATCCCCCCTTTTAGTCAATTTTTATTGGACCTTTACTGTAAACTGTTTGTATCTGTGTAACGAGAACAGGAATTAGTCACCATCTGTTTGTTATAAATAAAACAGTACTAGATACTGTATTCTTTGTGGACTACAGTACAGTGGAACCCTGGTTTTCGTTTACCCTTGTTTTCGTCGAATTCGGTTTTCAACGACTCTTTTCATCAAAATATTGTCCCAGTTTTCGTTCGTCACCTCGGTTTTTGTCCGCCGTACCAAACGTGTCCGCCAACCCGCACCCACACAAAGCATCCCACGCATGACTTCTGAGTCAGTTTGGCTTTGTTTCTCGTCGAGTGAACATACCCTTCACTTTCATACAAAACATTTTGTAATAATTCGTTGTTTTTTGTGCTTGTTTATTGAGTGCGACTGCTAAATAAGCCACCATGGGGCCAAAGAAAGTTCAGAGTGCCAGCCCTTTGATAAAGAAGGTGAGAAACATGATAGAATTCAAGAAAGAACTTTTAGAAAAGTACGAAAGTGGAGTACGTGTGGTCAATCTCGCCAGGACGTACAGGAAGTCCTCATCAACGAATGTGTCCAAGAGAAGGATTTTGAAGGATTTGAGGCTGACCCTGACAACCCTACGCCTGTTATGGAATCTATTCTAGCTTTGGGGAAGTCCATGGGGTTGGATGTGAGTGGCCAGGATGTGGAAGAGTTGGTGGACGACCACAGGGAAGAGCTAACCACCGAAGAGCTGCAACTCCTTCAACTGGAACAGCAACAGATCGCAGCTGAGGAAATTGCTTCAGATGAGGAGGAAGAGAAAGGGGAGAATGTGCTTTCTTCAACGATTAAGGACATTTGTGCAAAGGGGAGTGAATTGCAGTTTTGTGGAGAAATATCACCCTAACAAAGCTGCTGCAAGCCATGTCTGCAACATGTTCAGTGACAATGCCGTGTTCCATTTTAGGCAAATCTTAAGAGATGCCAGAAACAGACCTCTCTGGAGAGATTTTTTGTGCGACAGGGGTACAGTGACTCTCAAGCTAATCCTAGTGCCAGTAAAAGACAAAAAAAGGGAAGTAACCCCGGATAGGGACTTGATACCTGAAGTCTTTATGGAAGGGGGTTACCCTTCCAAACAATAAGCTCTCCGTCCTTGCCGTCTTCCATAGGCCAACAAGAGTCTTCAATTAAGGTAAAACTAATTTAAATGTTCATTTATCAATTAAAATTAAAGCTTTATATTTATTTCTCATTGTTTTCTGTATGTAAAACTATAGTTATTATCTATAAAATGTATTTTTTGTTAATATTTATGGGTGTCTGGAACGGATTAGTAATTGGATTTACATTATTTCTTATGGGAAATATTGCTTCAGTTTTCATCGAATTTGGTTTTCACCAGACTCTCTGGAACGAATTAAAAATGAAAACCGAGGTTCCACTGTATATGGCTACAAGTTAGCCTTAGTAAGCATAAATGGTATCAAAGTAGAGATCAAGAAGCAGGGAAGGATAGAGAAAAGATTAAATACTGTACTCACAGTACAGTGGAACCCCGACTTACGATGTTATCATCTTACGTTATTTTCGATAACCGATATTTATAACGTAAGAAATTTGATTGTGACTTACGATGTTTGCTTCGTTTACCGACTTTCGTACCGGACCTGTCCGCTTGGCGCCCAGCTGAGCGCGCACTCCAGGGAGCGTCAGTGCTATTGTTTACAAGCGAGAGCGACCACCCACCCACACCCACGCATTCATACCAGTATATTGTCATTATTCCACTGTTTTTAGTGCTTGCAACTGCTAAATAAGCTACCATGGGTCCAAGGAAAGATCCTAGTGCTAAGCCTGTGGCAAAGAGGAACAGAAATATATGTACGATAGAAGTGAAGAAGGAGATAATAGAAAATATGAAAGTGGAGTGCGTATCAGTGAGCTGGCCAGGCTGTATGGTAAACCCTATTCTACCATCGCTACCATTGTGGATAAGAAATATTCAAGTAAAATCAAGGAAGCTGTTGTTGCAAAAGGTGCATCTGTGATCACAAAACACAGACCACAAGTGCTGGAAAATGTGGAAAGGTTGTTGTTGGTGTGGATCAACGAGAAACAGTTAGCAGGAGATACTGTTTCGGAGGAAATAATATGTGAAAAAGCAAGGCAGTTGCATGATGATCTCCTTAAGAAAATGCCTGCAACGAGTGAAGTGAGCGAATTTAAAGCCAGCAGAGGCTGGTTTTACAAATTTAAGAATCGAAGTGGCATACATAGTGTTGTGAGGCATGGTGACGCAGCCAGTTCTGACAAAAGTGCGGCTGAAAAATATGTTCCTGAATTCCAGGAGTACCTAGAGGCTGAACAATTCC
>WNWK01001930.1:67500-110008 GCA_009830355.1 Cherax destructor | reverse complement strand
TCTCTGTTCTTAGTTTCTAGGCCCCCTTGTATTACTCTTGCTTACCATTTGGAATTTTTTTCACACAAAAAAAAGATTTACTTTTGGGTTCATTTTGTAATATAATTGTATAAATAATGTCCCCCCTTGTGACTGCATATTGGATGGTGACTTCATTTGTTTCTCAAACATCGCCAAAAATTTAACATTTCCCTACTTTGACTCAATTTAAGGATTTTCGTCTTGAAACCAATCATAATCATATCTTTTCTGTAATATATCTTCCCTTTATCAAGAGACCAAAAAAAAGGAAACAATCATAAAAACCATAAAAAATACCAAAGGGGCTAATGGCGGGAAAAATGAACTCCATTATTTATTTTCGATTTCTTTCTTTTTTGGTGTACATTAAACATCTTTCCATCATACATTGCCCAAGTTTCAATAAGATAACCCAAAAAACAACTGAAAAAAAATATTTACCAAAAATCATGTATGGCAAGCCCAGGCCAGGTACGGGAAATAAATCACTTTGATTTTTTGGGTTATCCTAGGTTCTCTACACATATGCTGCTATATATGATAATCTATGTAGAAAAATTTTTTTTTTTTTTTTTTTTTTTTTTTAATTTTATGGTGCATTACGGTGTATATCACAGCCCGTGCTACACTCTGTTTTTTTCTAATTAAACCCCCCAAAACGGGATAGGAGGATGGCGCACCCCCTTTCCCCTTCATCCTCCGTGAACTGCTTATTTTGAAATACAGTGGCCCCCGGTTTTAAAAAATTCACTCCTAAGTCTGCTCAAGTGCCATTCCGACAATTTACCCCTTAAGGAAAAATTTCCGAGGGTTGTCTATTTCAGCCCCCAAAAAAAAACACTTACAAAAAACTTAAAAATTTTATTAATAATTCCGTTTTCCCGGGGGTTTGTTAAAGGGCCCTGTATTATTTTTGGGTATTTACCATTTTTTTATTTATTTATATTTTTTTGTGTCATATTAGATCAGTTGTGACAGGTAAATAAGCCGTAGTGTTGATTTAGGTAATAATAAGCATATTCCCCCGCATCATGAGACTGAGCTCATGGCCCCAAAATGGTTAAAGCCACCTTTTCTTTATGGACAATGCTGTTTGTTTTAAAACAAAAAGCATTTTTTTTATTCATTGAAATGGTGGGAAAATAAGCAGGTTATAACAAAAAATGGAGAAAAAAAATTTGAATGACATAGAAGTGCGCCACCAAACAGTGGGTGGGCTTCAAAAAATTTTGTTTGTGGAACAAAGTTACAAATAAATTTGCCCCCGGTTTCTAATTTAAACCGTTAGAAGGTTTAAAAAACCCAAAAAAAGAAAACCAAGTAATATTTCCCATGGGAAAAATGTAAATCAATTAACCTTTCCAGACACCCAAAAATACAAAAAATTTCTTTTTTTAAAAATAACTATATTTTTTCATACGAAAACAATGATAAATAAATATAAATATTAAATATAAACATTACATACCTTTTTGAAGACTTTTTTGGCGTATTTAAGAAGGCAAGGAGGGGGGGGATGAGGTTGTTTGGAAGGGCCCCCCCCCATAAAGGTTTCAGGTATCAAAGCCCCCTCGGGGTTTTTCCCCTTTTTTGTCTTTTCATGGCCCTGTGCACAAAAAAACTTAAAAGCCTGTTTCTGGCGTCTCTAATTTTTCTAAAAAGGGGAATTTTTGTTGCTGAACATGTTTAATGCTTTTATCAGCTATATTTTCCACAAAATTTGCACCTATTCCACTTTGCAAAAAGGCCTTTTAACACTATCTCCTGCTAACTGTTTTTTGTTGATCCCACAAAACTTCTACATCTATGATTGTTTTGATTTGTTTCATTCATTTTCCCCTTTAATTTTGCTTTTGATTTCTTTCTTTTTTCCGGATGGAACAGTTTTTTATTTCGACTTCCCAACTACTACTGGAACTCGCTAAACACCGCCACTCGTTTTTTTAAAATCTTTTTTAATTTATCATGTTTCCCCTTTTTCCAAAAGGGTTGGCACTGGGAACTTTCTTTGGGCCTTGGGGTTTTTTTCCCGCCATAATATTAAACAAAAAAAAATGATTATGATTTCCAAAAAAGGGCAAAACATTGTCTTGAAATGTTCAAACACTGCTTCAAATTTTTTCCTTTTCCCCTTTACACATGCCCTTAATCACTGAAGAAGGCACATTTTTCCCCCCTCTCTTCCTCCTCATCTGAAGCAATTTCCTCAGCTGCAGTCTGTTGCTGTTCCAGTTGAAGGTGTTGCAGCTCTTCAGTGGTTAGCTCTTCCCTGTGGTCCTCCACCAACTCTTCCACATCCTGGCCACTCATCCACCCCATGGACCCCCAAAGCCACAATAGATTCCACAACAGGCGTAGGCTTGTCAGGGTCAGCCTCAAACCCTTCAAAATCCTTCTCTTGGACACATTCTAGCCACAATTTTCTCCAAGCAGAATTAAAGTCCTGGAAGTCACTCCCTGCCAAGCCTTATCTAAAAAGGGTTATACAATTAAAATATAAATAAATAAATTTTTATTTCATTGCAAGTTTACATCGAGATTTTGTTATTACAAACATGAACTGAAGTGCAAAGAGAGCCACTAGCATGCCATGGCATTGGGCAGTTAATCAAGGCTTATAGACTATTAATACTAGAGATATTGAAGTGATTCCTCCATAACTCTCTTAGGGTCAATTCAGTGTCTGAGGTCACTTCAAAGCACCTTTGAAACATTGCTTTCATGAAAGTTTTGAAGTTTGAAATGACCTGCTGGTCCATGGGCTGGATGAGGGGTTATTAGGGGGCAAGAACTTCACTGTGATAAAATTACCTCCTCAAACAATAGGTCTTCTAAGTCTGGAGGATGGTAGGGCATTGTCCATTACCAGGAGGCACTTAAATAGGGTACGGAATAAATTCTTAGGTAGTGGTGGTTTTTATAAGGACCTGCCTTGTATGGGCCAGTAGGCCTTCTGCAGTGTTCCTCCATTCTTATGTTCTTATGTTCTTATGTTCTTATGTTCTAATTTATTTTCCAGGAGGTATTTATTCCCTCGGTCCAAACACTTCATTTACCCACTCAATGAAAATTAGCCACATGACTCATGCCTTATTGTTAGCCTTCCATCGCCACAATTTACTCTTCATTACATTGTTTTCTTGAACACTGGGGATTTTCAGTGTGAGTAAAGGCTTCCTTAAATCCCCACTAGCATTCCACAGAACAAAGAGTTAGCCTATCCTTCATAGGCTTGTGTCCTGGCAGTGCCTTTTTTCCCCCTGCGTGATGTAGGTCCTCTTCGACATTTTTTTCCAAAAAAGAGGTCTGTTTCGTCAATTGAACACTTGTTGAGGAGGAATCCTTCAGCCTCTACGTCTCCTTGAATTCATCAACGAATTCTTTGGCTGCACGTTTGTCTGAACTTGCAGCCTCACCATGCCACAACATTGTGTATGCCACTAAGCTTCTTGAATCTGTCGAACCAGCCTTTGCTGGCCTTAAATCACTAACAGCAACACTCGTTCTAGGCATTTTCTTTACGAGATCTGCATGTAACTGCCTTGCCCTTTCGCAAATGATCGACTCTACAACACTTCTCCCCCTAACTGCTTTTCTTTGATCCACACCAACAACTTCTCCACATCCTCGATTGTTTGTGATCTCTGTTTTGTTAGCATTTTCGCCTTTTCAACATCAGCTTCCTTGATTTCTGCTTTCTTCACCAGGATGGAACAGATTGTTGATGTCAACTTGCCATACATCCTGGCGAGCTTGGCCACACGTACACCACTCATATTTTGCTACAAGTTCTTTCTTGAATTCTATCGTGTTTCTCGCCTTTTCAAAGGGCTGGCACTCTGAACTTTCTTTGGCCCCATGGTGGCTTATTTCAAAGTCACAATCATTAAACAACCACAAAAAACAATAGTATTGCTAACTCAACGAAAGACAGAAACAGACTGAGTGTGGTGTGCGCGAGAAGCAACATCCCAGGCAACGGACATGTCTCCTTTCATACGATTTCCAGTGATGCTTGAAATCCGGGGGAAATTTTTCCAAGAAAGTGCTCGAAATCCAAAATTGCTCGATTTCTACACCCTCGAAACCGGGGGTCGACTGTACAGTACTATAAAGTATGGAGTAGATGCTAGCCTTAAAACTTTTCAGTTACTCCCAGGAAGCATATGAAAATGGCCCTAGATATACAAGGGTTGAAGCAACAGTTCATAAATGGAATGCTCAACAGCGCTGCTGGTGTTAATGTTCATTCGATTGAGCTTCACTTGATGCTAAGACGCTAACAAATCTTAGGGTAATAGAATTTGAAGCAAGTTATGGTTGGTTTTGGAGTTTTCATCAGCGTATGGCTGATTTAAGAAAAACCTATGTCCATCTGTATCTCCCTCACCATCTACGTGTCTGTCTCCCACCATCTGCAATGTTTCTGCTGGAGCTTTACAGTTCCCCCTGACTTAGAATAAGTTTTTGTGTCACCACTAGACCACATGGGAATACTGTACTGTTTTGTATATCTGTAAGCTCATCTATCCACCAGAAAAGGTAAAAAATTATTATTGTACTGTACTCTGTTGTATTATTCTGTGCTCTACTTTTAACCCATTTTTTTTTCAGCTTTATTTACGGTTAATACTCTTTTGCACTCTAGTTTATTCTATGTCCCCGGGAGTCCAACAATACTGCAGAAAGTGTGTTTCATTGGGTGTTTGTCCATGTCTAGTTGATGATTGATTAAGTGAACTACATCTGCTTAATGAAACATTCAGTATAATGGAATTTTTGATAAATTGGACACCCCATCCCCCTTTTAGTCAATTTTATTGGACCTTTACTGTAAACTGTTTGTATCTGTGTAACGAGAACAGGAATTAGTCACCATCTGTTTGTTATAAATAAAACAGTACTAGATACTGTATTCTTTGTGGACTACAGTACAGTGGAACCCTGGTTTTCGTTTACCCTTGTTTTCGTCGATCGGTTTTCAACGACTCTTTTCATCAAAATATTGTCCCAGTTTTCGTTCGTCACCTCGGTTTTTGTCCGCCGTACCAACGTGTCCGCCAACCCGCACCCACAAAAGCATCCACGCATGACTTCTGAGTCAGTTTGGCTTTGTTTCGTCAGTGAACAACCCTTCACTTTCATACAAAACATTTTGTAATAATTCGTTGTTTTTGTGCTTGTTTATTGGTGCGACTGCTAAATAAGCCACCATGGGGCCAAAAGAAGTTCAGAGTGCCAACCCTTTGATAAAGAAGGTGAGAAACATGATAGGGAATTCAGAAAGAACTTTTAAAAAAATCTGAAAGTGAGTACGTGTGGTCAATCTCGCCAGGGCGTGCAGGAAGTCCTCATCAACGAATGTGTCCAAGAGAAGGATTTTGAAGGATTTGAGGCTGACCCTGACAACCCTACGCCTGTTATGGAATCTATTCTAGCTTTGGGGAAGTCCATGGGGTTGGATGTGAGTGGCCAGGATGTGGAAGAGTTGGTGGACGACCACGGGGAAGACCCAACCACCGAAGAGCTCAACTCCTTCAACTGGAACAGCAACAGATCGCAGCTGAAATTGCTTCAGATGAGGAGGAAGAGAAAGGGGAGAATGTGCTTTCTTCAACGATTAAGGACATTTGTGCAAGGGAGTAATTGCAGTTTTGTGGAGAAATATCACCTAACAAAGCTGCTGCAAGCATGTCTAAACATGTTCAGTGACAATGCCGTGTTCCTTTTTAGGCAAATCTTAAGAGATGCCAGAAACAGACCTCTCTGGAGAGATTTTTTGTGCGACAGGGTACAGTGACTCTCAAGCTAATCCTAGTGCCAGTAAAAGACAAAAAAGGGAGGTAACCCGGATAGGGACTTGATACCTGAAGTCTTTATGGAAGGGGTTACCCTTCAAACAATAAGCTCTCCCTCCTTGCCGTCTTCCATAGGCCAACAAGAGTCTTCAATTAAGGTAAAACTAATTTAAATGTTCATTTATCAATTAAAATTAAAGCTTTATATTTATTTCTCATTGTTTTCTGTATGTAAAACTATAGTTATTATCTATAAAATGTATTTTTGTTAATATTTATGGGTGTCTGGAACGGATTAGTAATTGGATTTACATTATTTCTTATGGGAAATATTGCTTCAGTTTTCATCGAATTTGGTTTCACCAGACTCTCTGGAGCAATTAAAAATGAAAACCGAGGTTCCACTGTATGGCTACAAGTTAGCCTTAGTAAGCATAAATGGTATCAAAGTAGAGATCAAGAAGCAGGAAGGATAGAGAAAAGATTAAATACTGTACTCACAGTACAGTGGAACCCCGACTTACGATGTTATCATCTTCGTTATTTTCGATAACCGATATTTATAACGTAAAATTTGATTGTGACTTACGATGTTTGCTTCGTTTACCGACTTTCGTCCGGACCTGTCCCCTTCGCCCAGCTGAGCGCGCACTCAGGAGCGTCAGTGCTATTGTTTACAAGCGAGGCGACCACCCACCCACACCCACGCATTCATACGTATATTGTCATTATTCCACTGTTTTTAGTGCTTGCAACTGCTAAATAAGCTACCATGGGTCCAAGGAAAGATCCTAGTGCTAAGCCTGTGGCAAGAGGAACAGAAATATATGTCGATAGAAGTGAAAAGGAGATAATGAAAAATATGAAAGTGGAGTGCGTATCAGTGAGCTGGCAGGCTGTATGGTAAACCCTATTCTACCATCGCTACCATTGTGGATAAGAAATATTCAAGTAAAATCAAGGAAGCTGTTGTTGCAAAAGGTGCATCTGTGATCACAAACACAGACCACAAGTGCTGGAAAATGTGGAAAGGTTGTTGTTGGTGTGGATCAACGAGAAACAGTTAGCAGGAGATACTGTTTCGGAGGAAATAATATGTGAAAAAGCAAGGCAGTTGCATGATGATCTCCTTAAGAAAATGCCTGCAACGAGTGAAGTGAGCGAATTTAAAGCCAGCAGAGGCTGGTTTTACAAATTTAAGAATCGAAGTGGCATACATAGTGTTGTGAGGCATGGTGACGCAGCCAGTTCTGACAAAAGTGCGGCTGAAAAATATGTTCCTGAATTCCAGGAGTACCTAGAGGCTGAACAATTCCTCCCCCAACAAGTGTTTAATTGTGATGAAACAGGCCTGTTTTGGAAGAAAATGCCCAACAGGACCTACATTACTCAGGAGGAAAAGGCACAGCCAGGACATAAGCCTATGAAAGACAGGCTAACTTTGATGCTGTGTGCCAATGCCAGTGGTGATTGCAAAGTGAAGCCTTTACTGGTGTATCTTTTGAAAACCCCCGAGTGTTTGGCAGATGCGGTGTCAGCAAGTCTAACTTGTGTGTGATGTGGAAGTCTAACAAAAGGCTTGGGTCACAAAGGACATTTTCTTAGATTGGTTCAATGAAGTGTTTGGCCCCAGTGTGAAGAAATATCTATTGGACAATAATTTGCCACTTAAGTGCCTCCTGATAATGGACAATGCTCCTTGTCATCCTCCAAACTTGGTAGAGAAAATTGTGGAGGAGTTTAAATTCATCAAAGTGAAGTTCTTGCCCCCTAATACCACTCCTCTCCTCCAGCCCATGGACCAGCAGGTCATTTCCAACTTTAAAAACTCTATACCAAAGCAATGTTTCAAAAGTGCTTTGATGTGACCAGACATGAACATAACCCTAAGAGAATTTTGGAAAAAACATTTCCATATGCTGCATTGTGTACACCTTATAGGTAAGGCTTGGGAGGGTGACTACCAGGACTTTGAACTCTGCCTGGAGAAAATTGTGGCCAGACTGTGTCCTAGAGAGGGATTTTGAAGGTTTTGGGGCTGAGCCTCAGAACCCTGAGCCTGAGCCTGAGCCTGTTTTGGAAGAAATTGTGGAATTGGGCAAGTCTTTGGGGTTAGAGGTGAGTGGTGAGGATGTGGAACAGTTGGTGGAGGAGCACAAGGAAGAGCTAACCACTGAAGATCTGCAAGAGCTTCAACAGCAACTGGAACAAGAGAGCAGAGGTCAGGACAATGGTTCAGAGGAGGAGGTGGAGGTGGAACAAAAATGGAAGAATGTGCCTTCTTCAAGGATTAGGGAGATCTGTGCCAAATGGAGTGATGTGCAAGCATTTATGGATGAATATCACCCTAACCATGCTGTTGCAGGCCGTGCTGGCAACCTGTACAATGACACAGTGGTGTGTCATTTCAGGGATGTGTTAAAGAATCGCCAGACACAGAGCTCCCTGGACAAATTTGTTGTTAGAAAGAGGTCTAGTGACTCTCAAGCTGGTCCTAGTGGCATTCAAAGAAAAAGGGAAGTAACCCCAGAAAAGAACTTACCACCTGCAGTGTTAATGGAAGGGGATTCCCCTTCCAAACACTAGCATACTACTCCACCTTCTCCCCTCCTCCCGTCCTCCACACATCAACAACTCTTCAATAAATGTAAGTGACATGTTATTGTACAATATTTGCATGTGTATTTATGTATTCTTTATTCAATTATTTATTATTTATTAATGTCCAAAAGTTCTAAAAAATATTTTATATAACTACTTTTGGAAGTCTTGGACGGATTAAATTTATTTCCATTATTTCTTATGGGGAAAATTGATTCGTTTAACGATTGTTTCGCCTTAAAATATGCCCTCTCTGACGGATTAATATCGTAAGTCGGGGTACCACTGTACATGTACAGTACTGTAACGTACAACTAAAGAAAAATTAATTGACAGTTGGCAGCCATTGAAAAATGTGGCTTAAAAGAATGCATTGTAATGTACAGTATAATTGATTTAACTTGATACCCTTTTATTCTATTTATTTAGAATTATCTAAAATATATTGCTCCATGGGGAAGTGGAAAAGAATTCTTCCGTAAGCCATGCATGTTGCAAGAGGCGAATAAAATGCCAGGAGCAAGGGGACTTGTAACCCTTTCTCCTGTATGAATTACTATATTTAAAAAGAAAAACTTTCGTTTTTCTTTTTAGGTCACCCTGCCTCGGTGGGATGTGGCCGGTTCGTTGAAAAAATATATATATATACAGCCTCTCCTCACTTAACAATTTACTCGTTTACCGACGACTCGGACTTACAATGGGCTCTCTGACCAGTATGCATTCCTAAATACAGTGGACCCCACTATTCGAACGGCTCGGCAATAGAACATACGTATCGTCATTAGAACAAGAAAATCAATATCACCATGCAAACAAAATATCATGATTCGAACAAGTGCGTCCGTGATCTGTCCGCCCAGGCGTGGAGAGCCAGTCCCGCATTGTTTACACTCGAGAAAACAATACCCTGCACGTTCATCCAGACATTTCACACCTAATTATAATTGTTTGGAGTTTGTTCATTAAGTGCGAGGCAGTGGTGGTAGAGGCAGTGGTGGTTGAGGCAGTGGTGAGAGGCAGTGGTGAGAGGCAGTGGTGGTAGAGGCAGTGGTGAGAGACAGTGGTGGTGAGAGGCAGTGGTGGTGAGAGGCAGTGGTGGTTGAGGCAGTGGTGGTTGAGGCAGTGGTAGAGGCAGTGGTGAGAGGCAGTGGTAGTAGAGGCAGTGGTGGTAGAGGCAGTGGTGAGAGACAGTGGTGGTGAGAGGCAGTGGTGGTGAGAGGCAGTGGTGGTTGAGGCAGTGGTAGAGGCAGTGGTGAGAGGCAGTGGTGAGAGGCAGTGGTAGTAGAGGCAGTGGTGGTAGAGGCAGTGGTAGTAGAGGCAGTGGTGGTAGAGGCAGTCTTAATGTAGAGTGCGAGGTGAGTAAACAAGATTAAATGAAGGTTTGGGAGTTTTGTAAACAAACCAGTTGTTGTTGCTGTTACCAGCCTGGACATGTATGATTTCTGTTCACTCCATCAAGCCGACTGGAAGTGATCTAATGCAGTTAGGATTACAAACTCCGTTTTCTCTTATACTAACACGTCTGAAGGAGGAAAGAATGGGAAGATGTTTTCATAGCTGGACCAAGTATGCCTGCCACCACATTAGTAATGACATACATATTTTATTCATTCTAGAGTGTATATCAGGTTTTTATGTTTTTTATATTGTTTATTATGTCATATTAGATGAATTGTGATAGATAAATAAGCTGTCGAGTTGATAATAGCTTCATAGTGAAGTACTATTTTGTCATGCCTCCTGACAGCAGGAACGGATTAATTGTATTTCCATTATTTCTTATGGGAAATATTAAATCGCCTTTCGAACATTTCATGTTAAGAACAAGCTCCTGGAATGGATTATGTTCGAATAGTGAGGGTCCACTGTATTGTACTATATTAGAGTTGATTTCTTATATTTTGTTTATTACAATATATGTACCACTGTATAAACATTTAAAAATCTAATAAAAATGTTATAAATGGTGCAGAGGTGACATTAAAACAATATCAAAGATGGTTGACAAAAACCCACTACCATTATAGTATGCTGCTCACTTAGCAACGAATTCGTTTACCAACGTGGTCTTAGGAACAGAACTCTATCGTTAAGTGAGGAGAGGCTGTATACAGTACACTACTGTATAAACATTTAAAAATATACTAGAAATGTTATAAATGGTGCAAAGGTGACTTTAAAAAAATATAAAAGATTTTTGACACAAACCCACTACCATTATACTATTCTCCTTACTAGCAACGAATTCATTTACTGATGTGGTCCTAGGAACGGAACTCCATCGTTAAGTGAGGAGAGGCTGTATTAGAATTAGAAAATAATATATGAAATTTTGAATTTTCATAGAGCTACAATTTCAAATCTTAATTTGGATAATATTTCTAGTTCAGATAGTATTTTTTTTATTTTTTAATAAGAAAAATTATAAATTTCCATTATTTGGAATTTTATGTAATTCATATACAGTGGTACCTCGGTACACGTCCACTTTGGAATAAGTCCAACTTGGTATACGTCCTGTTTGGACGCAAAAATTTTTGCTTGGTATACGACCTTTGTTTGGAATGCAACTCGCATGCTAGAACTTGTATTGGTCAAAATGAGTCACGACACTGCGTGCTTCCCAAACACGACTCCTCTCATTCAGCCCATGGATCAGCAAGTCATCAGTAATTTCAAGAAACTCTACACTAAAACACTATTCCAGAGGTGCTTTGAAGTGACCTCTGACACAGAGGTAACCCTGAGAGAGTTTTGAAAAGATCACTTTTCTATCGCCTATTGCATAACTCTCATTAACAAAACCTGGCAGGAAGTTTCTGTAGTGGAGGATATTGTCTCTGGGCAGGTCCATGGGTCTGGATGTGAGTGATAGTGATGTGGAGGAGTTAGTGGAGGGGCACAGGGAAGAGCTGACCACTGAGGAGCTGCAGGAACTTGAGAAGGAGGAGCACAAGACTGATGGATGCACTCTCTTCAGGCTCGGTAGAAGAGATAGTGAAAGACTCTACTTCATTAATCAAGGAGTTCTTTGCCAAATGGATGGACATCAAAAACTTTGCAGAGAAATACCACCCCAACAAAGCCCAAACAAGCCATAATAGCATTGTCTGGAATGACCAGAAAATGTCACATTTCTGAAACATCCTTAGAAGGCAGAAGTAAAGTTCTTTGGACAGATTTTTAGTAAAAGTCAAACCTGGTGAGCTTCAACCAGGCCCAGATAGGAAAAGGAGACAGAAAAGAGAAGGGGACTCTCCTTCCAAACAATAACATTTCCTAATCCTCCCTTTTCAGCACTATCCTAGTAGGCACTCAACTCTTTTCAGCAAAGTAAAGTGAGGTTAAATTTGCATTTATTTCATCTAATTATTTTGTATTTATGTATGTATTTTAGTATTAAGCAGTGTTTAAATTACATATTTTAGTATTAAGCATGATTTAAATTATTTTATACAACCCCATCAGTGTATAATATGCCAATAATAATAGGATTTTTTTTCATGGGAACGGATTAATCGTTTTCCCTATATTTCTTATGGGAAAATTCATTTGGTATACGTCCTGTTTGGTATAAGTCCAAGGTCCTGGAACGGATTAAGGACATATACCGAGATACCAGTGTATAGTACGCTAACATACACAATAATATGAATGAGAGATATTACTGTGTTGCATTAAGTAGGGATATGAGAAGGTGGGAAAAGACTCATCTCTAGTAATGCTTTCATATACAGTTCAAAAAAATAGTCCATTCAACTGGTTTACCTGTCTTTGGCTTTCTTTCCAGGACTGTGGTAGATAGAACCTGCCCTGTCTGCAGAGAATCTCTGAAGAACACAGATGACACCTGGGTGCTCTCAGAAGTTCCTGATAATGATGAGGTGACTGAAGAAATTCGCAGAGCACTCATTGGTTTAGCTGGGAGTGAATCTCAGAGTTCAGCGTGAAGACCCTTAACCTTTTATATACAGTGACAGACCTATTTTTCCCAGAATTATGGTACTGTATATATGTTCATGCAAAATCTTCAAATTTGAGTTTATTGTATGGGTATAAAAAAAACAGTATGTAGAACAAGCTTTTATTGGGACTGTTTTTCTAAGGGTTGAGCTTTATCAAGTCATACAGAGGAAAATTAAGGCCAGTATGGCTCTTCCCTTTCCGTGGCTGGCTTTATAGACCTCATCAAACTGTATAAATTTCAACTACAGTAAACCATTGATTAACCAGAGGTCAGACTACGCATTTTTGTCTGGCAGCTATTGAAAGTGTAACCAAACAGTCATAGAACAGAAACAATTGCTTTTACACTCCTTAAAATGTGGAAGGATTGATCTACGCACAAATTCGTGACAGTTCACACAGCGGGTTTTTTCCCATCGAACCCTTGGGACTATGGATTGAGAGGAGAGGCACATCATTAATAACATCTTGTCTGCTCTACAATTTCAATCACAACTCATCCAAGACTGCAGACAGAATCCAAAAAATCCTATCCACTCGCAAAAAAGATGACTCAGACAGGTGCCTTATCATTACAACAAACAACAATGTAGATCTACTCACCAAGGCACTGAAGAGAAGGAATACTAATGTAGCAGTTGTCACATCAGAAACCACTTGACATTACCAGACCTGAATACAAATCAATTAGCAGTGTTGGTGTATACAGTACAGTGGACCCCCGAGTTTCGTAAAAACTTCACTCCTGAAGTCTGCTCAAGTGCCATTACCGAACGAATTTACTCCCTTAAGGAAAAATTTCACGTAGGTTAGTCTATTTCAGACCCCCAAAAATACACTTCCACAAGAACTTACAAAATTATACTTACATAATTGCACGATTTCCGGGGTATTCGTTAACCGAGGGTCCACTGTATACCACTCCACATGCAGGCTGGGGTAAATAATACTGTACATAAGAGAAATGCCACAGAACTGAAACACTGGTGCTTGGAAACACCAGTACGCTTTTAGAATCCATAACACAATCTCCATGGGGAAGTGGAACAGAATTCTTCCTCCATAAGCCATGCGTGTCTTAAGAGGCGACTAAAATGCCAGGAGCAAGGGGCTAATAACCCTTTCTCCTGTATAAATTACTAAATTTAAAAAGAGAAACTTTTGTTTTTCTTTTTGGGCCACCCTGCTTTGGTGGGATATGGCCAATTTGTTGAAAGAAGAAGAACACAAACAGTGCATGTGTCATTCATTGGGACAAATATGCACACCTTATTGCATGGAAAAACACCAAACTTCATTATTAAAAAGAGGGACAGCTTGTGATAACAGTTCCTAGAATCAGTGATCATCAGCACAACAGTTAATATTAAACAGAACCATGTTGATTTCAGTCTAGCAAAATCTTGGCACACATTATCTTAGAAGGTAAATGCCCAGCCCATAATGCAACAATAGTTTAAACCTTGATAATGGACCAGGTGGCTGACTATAGTACTGCACTACCCACATCATCAGCACCTGATATATTCTGTGCTGTTCTTGCCTCACTCTTCCTGTGTGTGTGTTTTGTTTTGTTGTTTTTGTGTATGTGGTTTTTTATGTCTGTCTATCTCTGTATGAACCCATGTATAGATGTATGTATGGCTTGATCAAGCTCAACCTTGGACAAAATATAGTCCCTATAAAAGTTTGTTCTGCATACTGTGTCTTCGTACTCATACCTGTCTGTATTCCACCTCTACATTCAGTTTGTATTTGTTGTTCATCTGTCCTTTGCTGCCAGTATCATATTATTAATTCTGATCATGACACTGGAAATAATATACTAAAATTGATCACTGAGAAGAGATGCATTAAAATTACATTTCTTTATTATTTAAAAATCATTAGTCATTTATTTCCTCAAGGGAGGTGCCTTGATGAAGATGCGAGGCTTTTGATTCAAGGAATTGAACCTGTCATCTTTTTCCTTGGATCAAATCTAATTCTCTCTCATTCCCATATGCTCTGTGACCCTATCGGTTGAATGCTCCTCCCATGAGTATAATAATAATAGTCATATAGTAAATAAGGTACTTTAGGAGTATTATGAGCTCGTGTAATTAGATGAGGTTACCACCACTTCTCTGGTTCTCACGTACTGTGTGAAGTTTCTTTCTAAGACAATAATGTAAGCTAAGCTCAAGCTATGTGGCAGATTAGTTATTGAAAAAAATCAGATACAATTAGATTAATTATGTAGGTGTATTAAAACATTCTATAGCATTTTGATACTTTTTAGAAATTACATACGGTACAGTATAGTATAATACATTTGAAAAAGGTATTAAGGTTAGGCTAACTCTGCATATAAATCAGGGTAGCACTGTGTTATGTTCAGGGTAGTATGCATACATATATTTATTGACATGAGGTGTCAAAGCTGACAGTATCTTCTCTCTAATTATGCAGCTCCACTCCATCACACAAGCCTCTCAAGGGCATTAAGCCACTATACTATATTTCTTATTGATATATACAGTTTTATATTTAGCTCAGTATAGTATATAAAGATTATAAAATATGGAGGAAATTTATCTTCTGCTAGATAGGAAGAAACAATTAGATTAGGAATATATAGAATGCCAATTATGTAAATGTTTCCAAATATATTATAGCTGACTTGTATCATTTAATAAAGTGCTATTAAAGGAATAATTAAATTTATCATTTTATTCAGTTTTCACTGGATATATTTATTTCTGAAGGTAGGTTTCAGTTTAACGTGAATAAAAAACTAGAGCCTACTAACATTAATGTGGCATTTCCCTGTCTTACTGCACTCATCTTAGATGTTTATCTACACAGAGTAGAGCTGAGGAAGTAATAATGTGCTGTAAACTGATAATGTTGACTCACGAAATCATAATGACACGATTGCAAACGAACCATACCACGGGCGGGGATAGAACCCGCGATCAGTCATAAAAATCCAGACCGACGCGCTAGCCACTGGGCCAGCTGGCTACAATAAAATTCGTCCAGCTAGGTATATTTATACACCATAGGAAGGTTAGCATAGGCACCACTGGCCTATGACTCTCTGATCGTGGTTTCTATCCCCGCCCATGGTATGGTTTTTTAACTGATAATGTTAAAAGAAAAACAAGTTAAAAAAGACTGAAGGTTCTACTGTGGGTTTGTAAGCTTGAAGGGACACACTGATTTTAAATGTGGACCATATACTGTATAATCATTGCATATATTTATCTCCAGTGTGAGCAATTTCAGACAGTTGACAAAAGAAATTCTTCAGCAGATACATAATGTATAAAAACTATTGCCAGAACAGATTCAGGAATTTTCAGGAGGAAATTGGACCACTAACTGTTTCATATGCTTGATGAGTCAGACTGTGATGGCTGTATAGATCTGCAAGCTACTAGAAGCAATAGGCTTGTTCAGGCAGTCACCATGGAAGTTTGGGCTCAGGTCAGTCTGCAGGAGTAGGAGAACCCTCAATGTCAATCCTAGATGAAGGAATTTATAATGAAGAGCCTACAGGAAAGACTGAACCTGATTTAGAGAACTTAAAGAAAATAGAACTTTAAAATAAATATAGGAAGAGAGGACTGGAAATTAGAAAAACTTACGAGAGTTAAAGTTCTTTTATCACAATATTTAAAAAGTACAGTGGACCCTCGGATATCGGCTGTTCCGGGTATCACAATTCAAATTTCGGCCGCTCTTTTGGCCAAAATTCTGTCCCGGATTTCGGCCATCAACTCCGCGGATTCATCCAAACATTTTGTTATAATCCATTGTTTTTTGTGGTTGTTGATTGAGTGCAACTGTGAAATAAGCCACCATGGGCCCAAAGAAAGTTCCTAGTGTCAGCCCTTTGGTAAAGAAAGTGAGGAACACGATAGAATTCAAGAAAGAGAGTGAGTGACAAGGATGGGGAAGAGTTGGTGGAGGACCACAGGGAAGAGCTAAACACTGAAGAGCTACAAGACCTTCATCTGCAACAGCACCAGACCACAGCTTAGGAAATTGGTTCAGAGGAGGAGGAAGAGAGAGGGAAGGATGTGCCTTCTTCAGCGATTAAGGACATTTGTGCAAAGTGGAGTGAGGTGCAAAGTTTTGTGGAGAAATACCACCCTGGCCAAGCTGAAACAAGCCATATCTGCAACATGTTCAGTGACAAAACCTTGTACCACTTCAGCAAATCTTACAGATGCCAGAAACAGAGCTCTCTGGACAGTTTTTTTGTGTGACGGGTCCAGTGACTCAAGCTGGTCCTAGTGCCAGTAAAAAACAAAAAAGGGAAGTAACCCCAGAGAGGGCTTTGATACCTAAAGTCCTTATGAAGGGGGATTCCCATTCCAAACAATAATCAATCCTCCCTTTCTCCTCCCTGTCTTCCATATGCCAACAAGAGTCTTCAATAAAGGTATGTAATAGTGATTTAAATGTTCATTTGTCCATTTCATTAGTCATTTTATTTAGTTCTCATTGTTTTGTGTATGTAACACTATAGTTAATCTTCAAAAAAATTATTTGTTTGTTAATATTTTTGGGTGTCTGGAATGGATTACTGTAATTGTATTTACATTAATTCTTATGGGAAATATTATTTTGGTTTACTGCCTTTTCGGATTTAGGCCGACCTTCTGGAACGGATTTAGGTCGATAACCGAGGGTCCACTGTATGTACTGTAATTTTTATTTGCAATGGACATGGATGAGAACAATAAGGTCAAGGTGACATAAAAATTTGATGATAAAATAGGTACAGAGCTTATATCTCTATAGATTTTGTCTTTAACCTCTGCCATGTAGTGCTGAATGATCCTTATTGGTTTTGTGCTTTCCATGGATATAATAATTACTTTTTCTCAATGGAGGTGGTCTGGGGCTTCCTGCATCAGATAACCTACCAGTATCTGGGCATCTTGGTATTATATATACAGTGGACCCCAAGTTTCGAACTTTCTTCGTTCCAGAATGCTGTTCAAGTGCTGTTACCAAATGAATTTATTCCCATAAGGAATAATGTAAATTAGATTAGTCCATTTCAGACCCCCAAAAATACACTTACAAAAGCACTTACAATAATAAACTTACATAATAGGTCGAGTTGGGAGGCATTCGAAACTCTGGGGTCCATTGTATATAACTGTAATAAAATTATACCTGGACTTATTGCTTCCTTTGGTGATTTTAAAAGTTCAGGACAAACACAGAATGTATGTGAATCCTTAACATATGAACCTGCTCCACCTTTTAATTTGGGATCCATATTTTACTGTCTTAAGAAATCCTTATTGTGGGTTTCGATGAAGATTCCGAACATACCATTTGTTTTCGTGAGCTGATCACTTATTTATAACACACTATTTTTCATCATTGCATTTACACTTTTTTAACACGTCAGCCGTTTCCCACCGAGGCAGGGTGACCCAAAAAGAAAGAAAAAA
The DNA here is from genome assembly GCA_009830355.1 of Cherax destructor. Classification (NCBI taxonomy): domain Eukaryota; kingdom Metazoa; phylum Arthropoda; class Malacostraca; order Decapoda; family Parastacidae; genus Cherax; species Cherax destructor. Next base: position 92,160 of record WNWK01001930.1, on the reverse strand, counting down.
GAAAGAAAAAACTTTCATCATTCAACACTTTCACCATCAATCGTACATAATCACTGTATTAGCAGAGGCGCTCAGATACAACAGTTTAGATGTCCCTCCAAATTGCCAATATCCCAAACCTCTCCTTTAACCCTTTGACTGTCGGAGGCCCCATTCTGAAACTGTCATTCTATGTCGCAAAATTTTGGGAAAAAAAAATATTTATGAAATGATATTGAATTTTTTCCCGATAGTAATGACACCAAAAGTACGAAATTTGATGGAAAACTTACGGAATTACGCTCTCGTGAAGTTAGTGATGTCGGCGATATGTACGCATAGGCGATTTTGCCGACTTTGAGCCCTATTTTCGGCCAATTCCATTGTTACAGTCGACCAAACTCATACTATTTCTTTAGAACTCCATTTGTTCTATCGATTGAGTACAAGAAACCACCAATTTACCGATTTCAACTACCCAATAAAGTGGTCAGAAATTGGCAATTTGGCCAATTTCATACAAAATAAAAAAGATGCCAGTTTCAAAATAGGGTCCAGAATAAACAATGCAGACATTCCTGGCACTAAAATAAGATTTTCTCTGTTCATTAGTCACGTCTTTAGGCCCCTCTTATATTACTCTTGCTTTCTATTTTGATTTTTTATTCATACAAAAAATAGAAAATTTACTGTTATGCAGACTACTGCATTATTGTAAAAATGGTATAAATAATATCAGTGCACTTGTGTAAGAATACATGTATTAGACTCGCCAGTTGATGTGTATTGGACGAATGGCGTGATTTGTTTACTCTTGAACATTGGCAAAAATCGAACATTTCCACTACTTTGAGCTAAATTGCAAGGTCATTTTCATCATGAAACTAATCAAAATCATCTCTATTTCTGTAATATGTTTTCCATTCTATCAAATGGGACCATGAAAAAGAGAATACAACCATAAATACTATACGAAAATACACCTCAAAGTTGGCGTTTTAATCCAAAAACACAGTTTTTTTTTTCTCATTATGCACTGCATGCTGCAGGATTTTTTTTTTATACAGCGCACACTGACCACACAGACCCATTCTCTCATATGTGGGCCTACCAGCTTTCTCCCGCTTGATATGAAGCCGCTAGAATTTTTTAGTATACGTATATACATCTGAAACACTGGCTTGTAAGACGTATATATACAACCAAAACAGTCAAAGGGTTAAAGTGCAGGCATTGTACTTCCCATTTCCAGGACTCAAGTCTGGCTAACCGGTTTCCCTGAATCCCTTCACAAAATATTACCCTGCTCACTCTTCAGCAGCTCGTCAGGTCCCAAAAACCATTCGTCTTCATTCACTCCTATCTAACACACTCACGCATGCTTGCTGGAAGTTCAAACCCCTCGCCCACAAAACCTCTTTTACCCCTCCCTCCAACCTTTTCGAGGATGACCCCTACCTCGCCTTCCTTTCCCTACAGATTTATATGCTCTCTAAGTCATTCTACTTTGTTCCATTCTCTCTAAATGACCAAACCACCTCAACAACCCCTCTTCAGCCCTCTGACTAATACTTTTAGTAACTCCACACCACCATCTAATTTCCACGCTACGAATTCTTTGCATCATATTTACAAGACACGTTGCCTTAAGACACGACATCTCCACTGCCTCCAGCCGCCTCCTTGCTACAGCATTTATAACCCATGCTTCACACCCATATAAGAGTGTTGGTACCACTATACTCTTGTACATTCTCTTCTTTTCCTCCATGGATAATGTTTTTTTGTCTCCACAGATACCTCAACGCACTACTTGCCTTTTTACCTTCATCATTTCTATGGTTAACCTCATCCTTCATAAACCCATCCGCTGACACGTCAACTCTTAAATATCTGAAGACATTCACATCTTCCATACTCCCTCCCTCCAATGTTATATCCAATTTTTCTTTATCTAAATCGTTTGATACCCTCATCACCTTACTCTTATCTATGTTCACTTTAAATTTTCTACCTTTACACACCTTCCCAAACTCGTCCACTAACCTTTGCAACTTTTCTTTAGAATCTCCCAAAAGAACAGTATCATCAGCAAAAAATAACTGTGTCAACTCCCATTTTGTATTTGATTCCCCACAATTTAATCCCACCCCTCTCCCCAACACCCTAGCATTTACTTCTTTTCCAACCCCGTCTATAAATATGTTAAACAACCATGGTGACATTACACATCCCTGTTTAAGACCTACTTTTACTGGGAAGTAATCTCCCTCCCTCCTACATACCCTAACCTGAGCCTCACTATCCTCATAAAAACTTTACAGCATATAGTAACTTACTACCTATTCCATACACTTGCAACATCTGCTACATTGCTCCCCTATCCACTCTATCATATGCCTTTTCTAAATCTATAAATACAATGAAAACTTCCCTACCTTTATCTAAATACTGTTCACATATATGCTTCAATGTAAACACTTGATCTACACATGCCGTACCCATTCTAAAGCCTCCGTGTTCATCTGCAATCTTGCTCTGTCTTACCTCTAATTCTTTCAATAATAACCTTACCAATGTGTGGTGTGAATATAATGCAAAGAATCTGTAGTTTGGAGATTAGGAGGAGGTGCGGGATTACCAGAATTATTATCCAGAGGGCTGAGGAGGGGTTGTTAAGGTGGTTCAGACATGTAGTGGAGGGAAGGTGGGGTAAGGATCAGCCTAAGAGAGGTTAGAGGGAAGGGGTAAAGGAGTCTTTGTGTGCGAGGGGCTTGGAGTTTCAGCAAGCATGTGTGAGCATGTTAGATAGGAGCGAATGGAGACAAATGGTTTTTAGGACGACGTGCTGTTGAAGTGTGAGCTAGGTAATATTTGTGAAGTGATTCAGGGAAACTGGCAGGCCGGACTTGAGTCCTGGAGATGGGAAGTACAGTGCCTGCACTCTGAACAAGGGGTGTTAATGTTGCAATTTTATAACTGTAATGTAAGTACACCTCTGGCAAGACAGTGATGAAGTGAATAATGATGAAAGTTTTTCTTTTTCCGGGCCACCCTGCCTTGGTGGGAAAGGGCCGATGTGTTAAAAAAAAAAAAAAAATACACTTTACCTGGTATACTCGGGAAACTTCTTCCTCTATAATTTTTACAGTCTCTCTTGTCCCCCTTCCTTTTATATAAAGGAACTATACACACTCTCTGCCAATCCCTAGGTACCTTCCCCTCTTTCATACATTTATTAAACAAAAATACCAACCACTCCAACACTATATCACCCCCCTGCTTTTAACATTTCTGTCATGATCCCATCAGATCCAGCTGCTTTACCCCCTTTCATTCTTCGTAATGCCTCACACACCTCCTCTACACTCGCATCCTGCTCTTCTTCACTCCTAAAAGGTGTTATACCTCCCTGGCCAGTGCATGAAATTACTGCCTCCCTTTCTTTATCAACATTTAAAAGTTCCTCAAAATATTTCTGCCATCTACCCAATACCTCCAGCTTCCCATATGTTTAGTTTGCTTGTTTTGTTCAGTACAGTTCCACCTCTTTGTAATACTGCTGGTGTGGGTATTCTGGTTTTACTCAATATGGCTGGTGTTTATAGTACAATAAACTAGTAAACAGAGCTCAATCAGACTGTGAGAGACTCCTAAAGCTATTAAAAAATGCACCCAAAAAAGGTAAAGCATATGAACACAATTGGTATTGTAATGTGTGGAAAGGTCATTGTAGGCACAGTTGTGGTAGTGCATGGGTTTTTTTTAACCTCTGATGTGTTAGGCCTAATGGTGTACGATTTTGTTTGGAGAAGCACTGCACCTTCCTTCCCAGCGTGCCCTGCCACCTTTGCTACCAGTTGCCTTCTGAATGTGTAATGTGTTATTACCTTGCTACTTATTATGATTTTTGTATCTTTTCATTGCCCTATCTCATCTCTGGATATAAACTATGACATGCAAGAGAAATATTAGTGATAACGGAGGTTCCAAGAATAATAATTCCAGACTCAGATATTTGTCACCCCTCAATTTAACCATCTAAAAGAAGACAAACCCTCTCCCTCTTCCACAAGCCCCACACTTCCCGACTTCTCGGTAACCTTCCCACATCAGTCCCCTTTGTATTTAACTCCATATGGTAGACACCTCTCAAGGGAGGCTCCTTGATGCCAGTGATGTGCTCTTGATCCAATGAATTGGGTCTTCCTTTCCTTGGATTGAACCTGAGTGCCTCCCTGTTAATCCCAGGCACAATCCACCAAAAACCAACATCGTCACACATGATCTTCACATGTATCCCCTCTTCTCCCTACCTACCTAATCAACCCCAGGAAAGGCAAGAAGTAATACACAATAAGGTAAGCTATATGAACACAGACATAATGACAAATAAGACTAAATGAAAGGATAAAACTAAAGACTTGATCACAATTACTGAAGCTAAATTAACTGATTTGATCATAGATGCTTCTTATTCATCAGGGAACGTGTGTTTATGCTAGTGAAGGGTTTGTGAGAATAGTATTTTTTTCTGATCAAACATGCTTACTACCCAGCCTTCCACTGTATGACCCCAGCAAATTTAGCATTTCCCCAGTAAAATGATACAGGTAAAAATTTTCCAAAGTGTTTCTGTATTAGGATCTTTCTACCCTTCTTGAAGGGTAGAAGGGTCCTAACAGATGAGTGAACAAGGTCCCAGGACCAAAGCATTTCCATAATAAAATGGCCTAAGTGTTTACTTACATGTTTGAGCCACAACTTGTTGGTATTACATACCAGGGTTTCGCTAGAGAAAGATATCTCCATATCTAATAACCTCAGTTCCCTTTACCTCAATGTATGAAAAAAGAATGGTACAGTTTGTAATGAAGTTAAATACAGTGGAACCTCGGTTTTCATGATTAATTCGTTCCAGAAAGTCTGACGAAAACCAAATTGTACGAAAACTGAAGCAATATTTCCCATAAAAAATACAGTGGACCCCCGGTGTTCGTCCTGCTCCTAACTCGCCCTTTTATGTTAGTGTATTTTTTTAAATGCTTTTGTAAGTGTATTTTTGAGGGTCTAAAAGGACTAGTCTACTTTACATTATTCCTTATGGGAATAAATTCGTTTGGTAATGGCACTTGAACAGCATTCTGGAACGAAAAAATAACGAAAACCGGGGGTCCACTGTAATGTAAATTCAATTAATCCGTTCGAGACATCCAAAAATATTAACAAAACATACATTTTATAGAGAATAACTATAGTTTTATATACAAAAAACAATGAGGAATACAAATATAAATGACTAATGAAATGGATAAATGAACATTTAACATCACTTTTACTTTTATTGAAGACTTGTTGGCGTATGGAAGACGGCAAGGAGGCGAGGGAGGAGGAGAGGTTATTGTTTGGAAGGGGAATCCCCTTCCATAAGGACTTCAGTTATCAAGGCCCTATCTGGGGTTACTTCCCTTCTTTGTCTTGTACTGGCACTAGGACCAGCTTGAGTCACTGTACCCATGTCGCACAAAAAATCTGTCCAGAGAGGTCTGTTTCTAGCATCTCTTTAAGATTTGCCTAAAATGGGACAAGGCATTGTCATTGAACATGTTGCAGACATGGCTTGCAACAGCTTTGTTAGGGTGATATTTCTCCACAAAACTTTACAACTCACTCCTCTTTGCACACGTCTCTAATCACTAATCGCCTTCTTTATCAAAGGGCTGGTACTCGGAACTTTCTTTGGCCCCATGGTGGCTTATTTAGCAGTCGCACTCAATAAACAAGCACAAAAAACAATGGATTATTACGAAATGTTTCGGATGAACGCGCGGAGTGATGCTCACTCAACGATAAACAAAGGCAGACTGAGTCACTTGGCGCTTGAGTGACTGAGTGACGCGGGCGGGTAGGCGGACACTTTTGGTATGGACCATTTTAAACTTTACGAAAACCAAGGTGATGTATGAAAACTGGGACAAAATTTTGACGGAAAAAGTCGTCGAAAACTGGGGCGTACGAAAACCAAGGTTCCACTGTATCAGCATAAAAATGATAAATTGGCACCTTCACAGCGTGAAATCTAAATCTTCCACTTGCTAAGATAAACCCGTTTTAAAAGCTTAAAGCCAATCAGAGGATTCAATCTCTAGTTAACACGTATGTTTTTTTAACACGCCGGCTGTCTCCCACCAAATCAGGGTGACCCAAAAAAGAAAGAAACACTTTCACCATCATTCACATATAATCACTGCAGAGGTGCCCAGATATGACAGTTTAGATGTCACTCCAAACGGCCAATATCCTAAACCCCTCCTTGAAAGTGCAGGCATTGTATTTCCCACCTACAGGACTCAAGTCTGGCTAATCGGAAAAACTCCGCCAGGGGTTGGACCTGAGTCTGGTAGCTGCACCATAGAGCCAAATACCCCAAAATATATCAGCACTGTGTTTGAAGCCACTCAGAATTTGCATTCTCAATTTATGGGGATTTAAGGTTTACAGCCAAATGAATAAAGCATTCATTAAATAACCCTTGCAAGTCGGTATTTTAAATTTTCAATACAACTTGCAACTACACAGTCCAAACTCAATCATAACATTTCTCTAAGTAAGACACCAGCATTTAAGGGTTGAACTTCTTATGAAAGTTTTCTTGATGCTGATAAGGGGGCTTGCCCTTCCCTCCTGTTCATGCCATACTACGGCATTATTCAACCAGCTAGCTTCTGTACATGCATACCATGGCATTCACTCAGCCAACTCCTGTATGTCATATCATGGGATCATTCACTAAGTCAGCTCCTGTACCTACTATACCATAGTATCAATCATGTAGTTCGCTCTTGTATGTGCCATACCATGGTATTTACCCAGCCTGCTCAGAAATATTTGTAGGCTTTCATTGTCCTCTTTGTATTGAAGGGTTTTCCATAAGGCAGATATATATTGTAGCAAATTATATTTGGAAACTTCTGTCAGTTTCAAGTATGTAAACAAAACACAGGTGCTGTGTATGGATCATATGCCCTAAACCTTAATATTGCCATCACCTGTATATATTTCATGAATTCTTGTTCTGTCCTATGCCTTAAGTGATCTGTGACCAAAATGCGACTTTGTGACATTTGTCCTACACTTCAAAGACTTATAATAATAATAATAATAATAATTTTTATTTCTTCGCAATTTTACATAGAGATTTACATAGAAGTGCAAGGAGAGCCATTGACATGCCAGGGCATAACGGGCAGCTTAATCTAAAAACTTATGGACTATGTACATAATGTGATGATATTTCATTTGGTTAATTATAATATGGTGACACTACATTGCAGCAAGTGTTTAGTAGGATGGTAGTTAATAGTAAAAATTGAAATTATTTTTGGGAAAATGACATTGAGTATTTTTTAAAGTAATTTACAGAATGCGTATTTAGTTTATGGTGAGTAGGTGGTAATATTACAATGTTATAATAGTACAAATTGATATTATCTTATAGGAACAAAAATACTGAACATTTTTGAAAGTAATATTATCGTACATAATTATAATAAAAATGGAATTATCTTATAGGAGAAATAACAATGAGTATTTTTTGATTACGAGTATTTAGGTAAGGGTGAGTAGGTGGTTTTTGAGAAGAGTCTTAAAATGATTCTGAGACAAGGTTATTTTTGTATTTTCTAGTAATGAGTTCCAGAATCTGGGTCCCTTTATATGCATTGAATTTTTACATAGGTTGCTATGGACGTGGGGTACATCAAAATGTGATCTGTTTCTTGTGTTATGGTCATGGGTCCTATTAAGGTTGGTGAGGAGAATTTTGAGTGGAGGGTTTATATTAGAATGTAGAGTTCTATGTATGTAGTAGGCACAATTATAAGTGTGAATGTTCTTTATGGTGAGTAGTTTTAGGCTTTTGAATATTGGTGGAGTATGCTGTCTAGAGTGGGAATTTGTTATCATTCTGACTGCAGCCTTTTGCTGGGTTATGAGTGGTCTAAGGTGATTTAATGTTGTAGATCCCCATGCACAGATTCCATAAGTGAGATAGGGGTAGATGAGTGAGTGGTATAGTGCAAAGAGAGCTGGTTGAGGTACATAGTAGCGTATCTTAGATAATATGCTTACTGTCTTTGAGATTTTCTTGGAAATTTGTTGTACAGTGGTACCTCGACTTACGATATTTTTTCATTCCAGAATGCTGTTCAAGTGCCATTACCAAACGAATTTATCTCCTTAAGAAATAATGTAAAATAGACTAGTCTGTTTAGACCCCTAAAAGTACACTTACAAAAGCATTTAAAAAAATAAACTTACATAAAAGGGTGTGTTTGGGGACCATCGTAAGTCGAGGTACCACTGTATATGTGTTTGGAATTTAAGTCTGCTGTCAAGGTGGATTCCTAGGAATTTTCCCTCTGTGAGTCTTGTGATGGGTGAACCATTGAGCGTTATGTTAAGTGGAACATTTGTGGCTTTGCTTTCAAACTGTATGAAGCAGGTCTTGTCAGTATTGAGAGTAAGCTTGTTAGTCGTCATCCATGTTGATATTTTCTGTAATTCTGCATTAACAGTGTTGGCCAGTATAACTGGATTTGGGTGAGAGAAGACATATGTTGTGTCATCTGCAAATAAAATGGGTTTGAGTAGTTGTGATGCATTCGGTAGGTCATTTATATATATATATACTATATTATATATATATATATATATATATATATATATATACTATATTATATATATACAGTGGTACCCCGACTTACGATGGTCCCCAAACACACCCTTTTATGTAAGTTGATTTTTTTAAATGCTTTTGTAAGTGTAATTTTGGGGGTCTAAAAAGACTAGTCTATTTTACATCATTTCTTATGGAGATAAATTCGTTTGCTAATGGCACTTCAACAGCATTCTGGAATGAAAAATATCGTAAGTCGGGGTACCACTGTATATATATATACGATATATATATATATTATATATATATATATATATATATACTATATTATATATATATATATATATATATATATATCTATATTATATATATATATATATATATATATATATATATACAGTGGTACCTCGACTTACGATGGTCCCCAAACACACCCTTTTATGTAAGTTTATTTTTTTAAATGCTTTTGTAAGTGTACTTTTAGGGGTCTAAACAGACTAGTCTATTTTACATTATTTCTTAAGGAGATAAATTCGTTTGGTAATGGCACTTGAACAGCATTCTCGAATGAAAAAATATCGTAAGTCGAGGTACCACTGTATATATATATATACAGTGGTACCCCGGTTTACGATGGTCTCCAAACTCGCCCTTTTATGTAAGTTTATTTTTTAAAATGCTTTTGTAAGTGTATTTTTGGGGGTCTAAAAGGACTAGTCTATTTTACATTATTCTTTTGGGGATAATTCGTTTGGTAATGGCACTTGAACAGCATTCTGGAACGAAAAAGTATCGTAAACCGGGGTACCACTGTATATACTATATTATATATATATATATATATATATATATACGTATATACATATATATATATATATATACTATATTATATACAGTGGACCCCCGGTGTTCGTCCTGCTCAAAACACGCTTTTTTATGTAAGTGTATTTTTTTAAATGCTTTTATAAGTGTAGTTTTGGGGGTCTAAAAGGACTAGTCTACTTTACATTATTTCTTAAGGGAATAAAATCGGTTGGTAATGGCACTTGAACAGCATTCTGTTACGAAAATGGACGAACACCGGGGTCCACTATATATATATATATATATATATATATATATATATATATATATATATATATATATATATATATATATATATATATATATATATATATATATATATATATATATATATATATAATATATATATATATATATATATATATATATATATATATATATATATATATATCTATATTATATATATATATATATATATATATTATATATATATATATATATTTTATATATATATATATATATATATATATATATATATATATATACTATATTATATATATATATATATATATATATATATATATATATATATATATATATATATATATATATATTATATATATATACATGTATATATATATATATATATATATATATATATATATATATATATATATATATATATACTATATTATATATATATACAGTGGTACCTCGACTTACGATGGTCCCCAAACTCACCCTTTTATGTAAGTTTATTTTTTAAATGCTTTTGTAAGTGTAATTTTGGGGGTCTAAAAGGACTAGTCTATTTTACATCATTTCTTAAGGGATAAATTCGTTTGGTAATGGCACTTGAACAGTATTCTGGAATGAAAAAATATCGTAAGTCGAGGTACCACTGTATATATATATATATATACTATATTATATATATATATATATATATATATATATATATATATATATATATACTATATTATATATATATATATATATATATACTATATTATATATATATATATATATATATACTATATTATATATATATATATATATATACATACTATATTATATATATATATATATATATACTATATTATATATATATATATACATACTATATTATATATATATATATATATATATATATATATACTATATTATATATATATATATATACTATATTATATATATATATATATATATATATTTTTTTCAACAAGTCGGCCGTCTCCCACCGAGGCTGGGTGACCCAAAAAGAAAGAAAATCCCCAAAAAGAAAATACTTTCATCATCATTCAACACTTTCACCACACTCATACATAATCACTGTCTTTGCAGAGGAGCTCAGATACGACAGCTGAGAAAAGTCCCTCCCAGCTGTCACTATCTCAGACCCCTCCTTTAAAGTGCAGGCATTGTACTTCCCATTTCCAGGACTCAAGTCCAACTAAATCAATTAACTGGTTTCCCTGAATCCCTTCACAAAATGTTACCCTGCTCACACTCCAACAGATCGTCATGTCCCAAAAACCATTCGTCTCCATTCACTCCTATCTAACACGCTCACACATGCTTGCTGGTAGTCCAAGCCCCTCGGCCACAAAACCTCCTTTACCCCTTCCCTCCAACCTTTTCTAGGACGACCCCTACCCTGCCTTCCTTCCCCTACAGATTTATACGCTCTCCAAGTCATTCTACTTTGATCCATTCTCTCTAAATGACCAAACCACCTCAACAACCCTTCTTCAGCCCTCTGACAAATACTTTTAGTAACTCCACACCTTTCCCTACTTAAACGGGATGGGTCCTACACAGATGACAGCAAGGAAATGAGTGAGTTACTTAAGTCCAAGTATGACTCAGTTTTTAGCGAGCCACTAACCAGACTGAAAATCGAAAACCTAAATGAATTTTTTATGAGAGTGCCACAAAATTTGATAGACGCTTTGTCTTTCTGACATCACCACGACGCCAAATGACTTCGAAAAGGCAATAAATGACATGCCCATGCACTCTGCTCCAGGCCCAGACTCATGGAACTCCGTGTTCATCAAGAACTGCAAGAAGCCCCTATCACATGCTTTTAACATCTTATTGAGAGGGAGCATGGACACTGGGATCGTCCCGCAGCTACTAAAAACAACAGACATAGCCCCGCTCCACAAAGGGGGCAGTAAAGCAATAGCAAAGAACTACAGACCAATTGCGCTAACGTCCCATATCATAAAAATCTTTGAAAGGGTTCTAAGAAGCAAGATTGGCACCCATCTTGATACCCATCAATTGCACAACCCAGGACAGCATGGGTTTAGAGCAGGCCGCTCCGGTCTGTCCCAACTCCTGGACCACTACGACAAGGTCCTGGATGCTCTAGAAGATAAACAGAATGCAGATGTTATATACACAGATTTTGCAAAAGCCTTTGACAAATGTGACCATGGTGTAATAGCACACACAATGCGTGATAAAGGAATAACAGGAAAAGTTGGTAGATGGATCTATAATTTCCTAACATGTAGAACACAAAGAGTAGTAGTCAACAGAGTAAAGTCTGAGGCAGCTACTGTGAAAAGCTCTGTTCCACAAGGCACAGTACTTGCTCCCATCCTATTCCTCATCCTCATATCAGATATTGTTAGGGATATAAGCCACAGTGCTGTGTCTTCCTTTGCAGATGACACCCGATTCTGTATGACAGTGTCCACCGTTGAAGACACGGCTAGACTCCAAGCAGACATAAACCAAATCTTTAAATGGGCTGCAGAAAACAATATGAAGTTCAATGATGAGAAATTTCAATTACTCAGATACGGAAAACGTGAAGACATTAAAATCTCATCGGAGTACAAAACTAATTCCAACCACACAATAGAGCGAAAAACTAATGTCAAAGACCTGGGAGTGATCATGTCAGAGGATCTCACCTTCAAGGACCATAACAAAGTAGCAATTGCATCTGCTCGAAAAATGACAGGATGGATAATGAGAACCTTCAAAACCAGGGATGCCAAGCCCATGTTGACACTTTACTGATCGCTTGTTCTATCTAGGCTGGAATATTGCTGCACAAAGTGCAATAAACCACCTCAACTACTGGGAACGCTTGAAGTTCCTAAACCTGTACACTCTAGAACGCAGGCGGGAGAGATACATTATTATATACACATGGAAAATTCTCGAGGGCTTAGTACCAAACTTGCAAACAAAAATCACTCCCTACGAAAGCAAAAGACTCGGCAGGCGATGTAACATCCCCCCAATGAAGAGCAGGGGTGCCACTAGCACGTTGAGGGACAACACAATAAGTGTCAGGGGCCCAAGATTGTTCAACTGCCTCCCAGCATACATCAGGGGGATTACCAACAAACCCCTGGCTGTCTTCAAGCAGACACTGGACAGGCACCTAAAGTCGGTACCTGACCAGCCGGGCTGTGGTTCGTACGTTGGACTGCGTGCGGCCAGCAGTAACAGCCTGGTTGATCAGGCTCTGGTCCAACAGGAGGCCTGGTCACGGACCGGGCCGTGGGGGCGTTGACCCCTGGAATTCTCTCCAGGTAGACTCCAGGTATATATATATATATATATTTACTTCGTCCCTTTTCTCTTCGTCTGCATTCACTCTTGTCTTCCCTTCAGCTTCCGCCTTTATATGTTCATGTGGCTTCACCCTTTCCTCTACCCCCTTGGGAAGTTCCTGCTGTCCGTGTCTGTTCTATTCCTCTACCTTGCGCGAAAGCCCAACTACCTACGGCGGCTTCTCGCTCTTTCTTTCTAGACCATTTCCGTTCTCATTCCCATGCCATCGCAGTATACACCGATGGTTCAAAGTCATCTGACAGCGTCGGATTCGCAGCAGTGTTTCCGGACAGCGTCGTACGAGGGCATCTATTACCCTCGGCTAGCATATTTACGGCTGAATTGTATGCCATTCTTGTGGCACTTATCCGTATTGCATCTATGCCTGTATCACCATTTGTGGTCGTTTCAGACTCCCTTAGTGCTTTACAGGCTATCCGTAAAATTGATACACCTCACCCCCTAGTTCTTCGTATCCACCTTTGGTTACGCCGTATCTTTAGCAAGCATAAAGATATTGTCTTTTGTTGGGTCCCTGGTCATGTTGACGTACAGGGCAATGAACAGGCAGACACTGCTGCGCGGTCAGCAGTACATGACCTTCCAGTTTCATATAGAGGTGTTCCTTTCACGGACTATTTTGCGGTCATTGCTACCCACCTTCGCACCCGTTGGCAACAACGCTGGTCTGACCTGCTGAATAACAAACTTCATTCTATTAAACCGGTTATAGGTTTCTGACCTTCTTCTTGTCACCAATGTCGAGGTTGGGAGACTACACTCTCCCGTCTTCGCATCGGCCACACTCGCTTACTCACGGGTATCTCATGGAGAGGCTCCCTGCCCCCCTCTGTGAGCATTGTCAGGTTCCAGTGTCTGTTCGACATATTCTGCTGGACTGCCCACTCTATCAACGAGCACGCAGAATTTACCTCCAACGACGTCTTCGCTCTGCGGCCCTTTCTTTACCTTCCCTTCTTGCAGATGGACCCTCCTTTAATCCTGACTCTCTTGTTGACTTTTTGACAGAAACTGACTTACTACACAAACTCTGAAGATTATACCTCTAGCACCTCCCTCAGTCCCTTCTACCTCGATCTCTTGCTACCCTCTATCCCTGCACTATCCACCATCATGCTGCACTCCATACCCTACTAATCATCCATCTCCCTCTTACAACCCACTCTCCCTGCATTCTACAATAACCTGCAGCGCTGTATAACCCCTGTGGTTTAGCGCTTCTATTTGATTATAATAATAATAATGTGAAAATTATATGTTTTGCTTATATTAGATCATTGGTTGATTATGCCGTACCACTACTTGCTCTTGTGTCTGACTGGAAGCTTGGAGGGCTGGAAAAATTGCAGAATGGAGCAATGAGGATCATCCTAGGATGCCCTCGTACTGCCAAAATTTAAATATGCGGAAAGAACTTGATATCCCAAGCATCAGAGATCGTGTTACTGAAAGAAATGTCCTCATTGAGGTCAATATGCTCAGGCAAGTTCATTCAGAAGCCCTCCAAACTTTCCTCAGCACTGGTGAACACCCCTCCAGATGGATCGAAAAAACTGGAACTGACCTCCGCATGAACCAGGTTGTAGATGAATGGTTCAGAGAACCGACAAGTTGATAAATTAGACACATATGCAATACTTGGGTATCTTTAATGAGGAAACGTTTCGCCACACAGTGGCTTCATCTGTCCATACAAATGAGAATCGTGAAGAACTGACCACCTCAAACTACTTCTGTTCTTCACGATTCTCCTTTGTATGGACTGATGAAACCACTGTGTGGCGAAACGTTTCCTCAATAAAGATACCCAAGTGTTGCATATGTGTCTAATTTATCATCATGAACCAGGTACATGATCTATGTCAAGTAAGGCAACAGCAGCACTTTCCCTCTCCATGGGATATTACCCCATTCCAAATTACCATTCCCCTATTTCCCCCCAAAAAAACTTCTTAAATCACAACCAAAGCTTTGCCTTGAAGCCAAACAGGATGCCTTGAGCTACATGTACTGATAACTTAGTCACACTGCACACTCACAAATTATTTATGTTGATGGTTCTGTTCACCATTTCACTGGTGCAGCTGGTAGTGCTGCTGTTGTCGTACAGAGTGATGGCTCTCATAAAGAAATTGGAGCACGCATCAATAACTGGGTCTCTACCTTTCAAACAGAACTGTTTGCCATACTCCTTGCACTCAAATGCACCCATGTATCGAAGATTGACACTGTAACTGATTCTCTGTCATCTATAAATAATCTCAACTCATTAAGTATAAAAAAATGTGGCATGCTTGGGTCAGCAGCCAGACACAGGTATGGTAGGACTGTAAACAGTGGAGTCAGGGTGCAGCTTCTGTGGATTCCATCTCTCATTGATCTTCTGATGCATGATAGAACTGATGGACTGGCTGAGTTATATGCTTTCAAAGAGAGTAGATTACAATCTTGGCTTGTCAGTTAGCAGTTTGAGAACATTAATACGAAAAGACCCTTCTGGAAAAATATCCTGACTTTGATCACTGTAAATAAGGCTAATGTTTACATTAATAACTCATTGTAATTGTGATCGGGTGTGGACGTGTGATTGACTTTGTGACGTGTTCAGCTATCAAAACTTTGCGGCCCAGTCCCTGGACCCATTATGTACCTCTGGTCAGGTGTAGACGTGTAAATGGTTCATTACCTTTGTAACATGTTCAGCTATCAAAACCTTAGGGCCCATTCCTTGGACCCATTATGTACCTCTGTAATCTTTTTGACTACCTCCCACAGGATGGGTATGGGGTGCATAATAAAGGTAATAAACTAAGTATCTAGTGTCGGCAAAGCGAATATTTCTTTTGTGTTCTTTAAGACTGTCAGAAAAAGAGTAGCTAGTTTCTCCAAAGTAATGGAGAGAACAAGAGGATCAGAAAATGGAATAGACTCCGGAAGCATCAGTAGCAGGAGAAGAGGTACGAACCAGATTACTACAAAGGGTATTAGTTTGGCGGAAAGTAAGTTTGAGGGCTAAGGAACGGAGGGTGTTAAGATTAGGGAAATTGGAAATATAGGAGAGGCAAAGAGGAGGAGATTTCGCAGGAGTAGAGTGTTTGTGAGAGAAGAAAGTTCGTTTAGCACGTGAGTATTCAGAATATACAGTCGGAAGGGTAGCCAAGAATTAATTGCGAAGGGGGAAAATTTCTTAGTCAAGAAACTAACCGTCACAGATAAGAGCACGGAGAAAGAGAGAAATAAGAACACTTTCCTTGACAGGAAGCATGGTAAGATGAGACAGAGCAGGTGGAGGTGAGGCATTAGGTGAAGTGATGCACGGTAGGTGATGAGGTAAAGTACAGCAGGTGAGGAGGTACAGCAGGTGAGCTAAGGTGCAGCAGGTGATGTGAGGTGTGACAATCAGGAAGGTGCCTCAGTCTTAGTGACGGCAGCAACACACCAACACTCACCCACTCTACACAAGGTTAGTGATTCATATACTAAACATGTACGTGTACACAAATACATGTATGTATACATATACCTTTGTAAGTACATTGATATATGCACAGCTGTAAGAATAAAGAAACTGCTTATATATATATATATATATATATATATATATATATATATATATATATAGGGGAGGGGGGTGAGGTGGTTCGGACATTTAGAGAGGATGGAACAAAATAGGATAACTTGAAGGGCCTATAAATCTGTGGAGGGAAGGCTGGGTAGGGGTCGTCCTAGAAAAGGTTGTAGGGAGGACGTAAAGGAGGTTTCGTATGCGAGAGGCTTGGACATCCAGCAAGCGTGTGTAACCGTGTTAGATAGGAGTGAGTGGAGGCATGTAGTTTTTATGATGACGTGCTGTTAGAGTATGAGCAAAGTAACATTTATGAAGGGATTCAGGGAAACCGGTTAGCCAGATTTGAGTCCTGGAGGTGGAAAGTTTAGGGCTGCACTCTGAAGGGGAGGTGGAGATATATTGGTTTCTGAACTGTAGTATCGGCGCACCTCTGTCAAGATAGTGATGGAATGAGTGGTGATGGAAGTGTTTCTTCTTTTTTTCGGGTCACATTGCCTCTGTGGGAAACAGTTGGTGTTAAAACACACACATACAGTGAAGAGGCGGGGCCAGGAGCTGAGTCTCGACCCCTGCAACCTCAAATAGGTGAGTACAAATAGGTGGGTACACACACACACACACACATACACAAAGCCCCGGTGGCCTGGTGGCTAAAGCTCTCGCTTCACGCACGGAGGGCCCGGGTTCAATTCCCGGCGGGGCGGGAATATTTCGAAGTGTTTCCTTACACACACACACACACACACATACACACACACACACACACACATACAACAGACCTAGTGTCTAATCGAAATGTGCCTAGGACAAAATGGTAACTAAAAAAAGTGGGCGCCTGTGACGAGCGGAGTCCCACAGGGGTCAGTCCTAGGACCAGTGCTATTCTTGGTATATGTGAATGACATGACGGACGGGATAGACTCAGAAGTGTCCCTGTTCGCAGATGATGTGAAGTTAATGAGGAGAATTAAATCAGATGAGGATCAGGCAGGACTACAATGAGACCTGGACAGGCTGGACACCTGGTCCAGTAACTGGCTTCTCGAATTTAACCCCGCTAAATGCAAAGTCATGAAGATCGGGGAAGGGCAAAGAAGACCGCAGACAGAGTATAGGCTAGGTGGCCAAAGACTGCAAACCTCACTCAAGGAGAAAGATCTTGGGGTGAGTATAACACCGAGCACGTCTACGGAAGAACACATCAACCAGATAACTGGTGCAGCATATGGGCGCCTGGCAAACCTGAGAATAGGGTTCCGATGCCTCAGTAAGGAATCGTTCAAGACACTGTACACTGTGTACGTCAGGGCCATACTAGAGTATGCAGCACCAGTTTGGAACCCACACCTGGTCAAGCATGTCAAGAAATTAGAGAAAGTGCAAAGGTTTGCGACAAGGTTAGTTCCAGAGCTAAGGGGAATGTCCTACGAAGAAAGGTTAAGGGAAATCGGCCTGACAACACTGGAGGACAGGAGGGTTAGGGGAGACATGATAATGACATACAAAATACTGCGTGGAATAGACAAGGTGGATAGAGACAGGATGTTCCAGAGAGGGGACACAGAAACAAGGGGTCACAATTGGAAGTTGAAGACTCGGATGAGTCAAAGGGATGTTAGTAAGTATTTCTTCAGCCATAGCAAGTGATGTAGTGGAGGCAGGAACCATACATAGCTTTAAGACGAGGTATGACAAAGCTCATGGAGCAGGGAGAGAGAGGACCCAGAAACGATCAGTGAAGAGGCGGGGCCATGAGCTGAGTATCGACCCCTGCAACCACAATTAGGTGAGTACACACAGTCTTAAACCTCACACGCTAACTGCTGTTTATCCCTTCAAGGAAGGTGAAAGGTGCTGGTGAAGGCCTCTTGATCTGAGGAATTGAAGCTACTCTTGCCTACTTGCTTCCCATCCCCACAAGTGCTGCATGACCCCTAACTTGAAATAATAATAGTCCCAGGTATATATAAGTATTTATTATCAGTAAGAGTGGAAACCCAGGCGTACCATAAGAGACCCTTGAAAAAACTAGTGCGATAAACCTTGAGTCTCTACAATGACAATTCATTATAATGTAGATTATCTACGGTGCATTGCAATCCATTGAATAAAGGCGAGGAAAAAGTTTTAATCTGATATTTATTCTGGAAAAAAAAATAAAGTATAGCGAGGAAGTTTGCTATGGCAGAGTTGTATTTATCTGTGGTAAGAATGACCCAGATAATGGAGTCTGGTGTCAAGTGCACCACCAACCTTATGCAATCATTGTGGCCCCGTGGCCTGGCTGGCAAAGCTCTCGCTTCACACACGGAGAGCCCGGGTTCGTTTCCCGGCGGGGTGGAAAAATTTCGATGCGTTTCCTTAAACCTGTTGTCGTGTTCACCTAGCAGCAAATGGGTGTTAGTCGACTGGTGTGGGTCGCATCCTGGGGGACAAGATTAAGGACCCCAATGGAAATAAGACAGACAGTCCTCGATGACGCACTGACTTTCTTGGGTTAGCCTGGGTGGCTAACCCTCCGGGGTTAAAAATCCGAACGAAATCTTATCTTATTATTACTACTCACTCTGATATATGATTGTTACATTCATGGGGGAGTGGGAATGCTAAACCCGTAGAACTTATAGAGTTCCTGAAGGAATAAGAGGCAATTAGGTCCAATTCCTTGGATCAAGAGCTTCTAGCCGGAGTCAAAGAACCTTAGGGTGTATATTATGAATTTTGGAGATCACACTTGACATTCACTAATGAATAATTACACTTCAATAACTAAAACAAGGAATAAAGTAAACCTAATGTAGATAAATTTAGAGATATATATCTGAGTGAATATACTCGCACACTAGATTATCTTAACCTGGTCAGCCGGACACTGCCAACCATCATATATTTTCTCTCGACAGTTTTAACCATTGACCATTCACCAATGTTAGCAGGTAACCTGAGGATGGGTCAATTCAGTGTATATAATAAATTGATAAAGCAAGATAAAATTATAGTCCACAGGTGTGTGAGTAACCATGGAAGACGTATATTGTGTGGAACGAGTGGTTATGGCGTCCAGCTGGAGCCTGATGACAGGGTGGGTCGAGACGCTGGTCAGAGCTACAGTGGTGGCAGCTTTGTTTCTCCTGGTGGTGGTGTACCTGCAGAATCGACACAGGTACTGGACTGCCAGAGGTGTCCCCTCCTCTCCTGCAACATTCTTCCTGGGACACATACTGCATCGCCTCGGCCTCTCTCAGCCCTTCACGCAGGTCTTATTAATAATTCTGTTGTAGTCATAAATCTTCCCTCAGTATGCGCTGTATTTCTTCCTCTCTGATGGCTGTCTTTAGTATTTATTGTCACTGTAAAACTGTTCTGTCTTCACAGCCACTACAAGATTGTCTTGTGTCTTCGCTTACTCGTGCAGGGAGACATGGATAGGTCCTGCTTGCCCGAAATGCTTAGCGTAATACGATCTACGTAAACTAATTGTCTAATGTACACCTAATATGATTGTGAAAAACTTAAGAACAAGGTCTTTTATTTTGTTGAGTCCCTGGTGAAATATGTGGCTGGTAAGGAGAAATTCATATCCAGAAGTAGAAGCACATCTGAGAAGAGTGTGAGCCCATAGTTCACCCAGTGGTGCAGGGAGGTAAAAATCTAAAAGTGAAAGAGCGTAGAAGAAATGCAGGCAGTAAAGAAGAGCAAGGAATGAATATGAGTGGGTAAGAAGAAAGGACGAACGACAATTTAAGAATGACATAGCATCGAAAGCCAAATCTTAGCCAAAGTTGCTATACCGCCACATCAGAAAGAAGACAACTATGAATGATCAGGTAATAAGGTTGAAGAGGGACGGAGGTAAGCTCTTCGCAGACCATTAAGTCTGTGAACAGCTGAACAGAAGATTTAGGGAGTTATTCTCAGTGGAATGAAGAACATTACCATAGTGTCAAAGAATTAGAGTGCACCAACGAGTACTAGACATAATCCATACAATGGGAAGTGAAATGAAGAAACTACTGAGTGAACTAAATGCCTCGAAGGTATTAGTACCGGAAGACTTCATCTCTCCATGGATTTTGAGACAGGAGCAGAACTTTGTGAACTACTAGTAACGATCTTCAATAAGTCATTTGAAAGAGGGCAGCTGCTTTACGTCTGGAAAACAGCAAACATTAAACAGACAGGTAACATTAAACTAAAGGCCAGTGTCACTGACATTCATAGCACATAAAGTTATAGAAAAAAATATCAGAAGAGTAGTGGAGCATTGAAAAGAAGTGGATTCATAAACAACAGCCAGCGCGCCTTTAGAAAAGGAGGCAAATTCTAATGAGACATCCAAGAACCACTCAGAGCAACGAGTGGTTTTGACCAGATTTGGCGAAAAGTCTGCCTACCAGCCAGGCAGACAGTTGTGGCTTAACTCTGGGGGGAAAAGCTGGCTCTCACCTGGTTGGTGAAATGAATTGGACAATAAATACAGCAGTGAGGCCCCAGAACTGTTATACTCTGAAGTGCCAGTTGGCTGGTGGAGAGAACATGTCTATGGTTATGTGACAAACGCGAATAAAGTGTAATATACTCGGTGCACGCCATACCACATATAGATAAGTACACACGTGCGTAATTAATGTCTATTATGTACCTCATACCCATGGTGTGGGCAGTAGTCAAAAAAATTAGAGGCACATAATGAGTCCAGCGACTGAGTCCCAAAGTTTTGATATCTGGTCAAGTTACATTTGTAATGAACTGTTTACATGTTTATATCTGCTTACATTTGTAATGAGTTATTTATATATACATGAATTCAGCCACAAAAATATTACTGTAGTTTATATGTGGTTTTGAATTATTTATATTATCTTATATTTTAGCAAGGTTATAAGTTATTCACAATAGGCAAAGTGGCATTTTTCCAGAATTGTTAGTAATATGCCACTCTCATAAAATTCTTTGACGTTTCTTCAACATTTGTTAGTTGTCTCGTTGTTTATTAAAGTTATCGCATTCCAGCACATATCACAATGTGACAGTAGTCCCTTTGACAAAGTTTATATTTAGTTATGTCCATCAGCTGGTGATACATCCTCCCACAGATACTCGTAGTTCAGCCCGAGCAGGCCAGTAGTGACTTCCAAGAAATAAAACCCTGTGCACAACACCCGCAGAGTTCACCTAAACTCAGGCGGTCCGGAAAGTTGAAGAGCATAACTTAGAATTAACAAAAAATCCGTGACAAGAGTTTTGGTCTTACATATTTTATTTTTTTTTAGTCTAAAGAGCTTTACCACAGCGAACTACAGGCTCTGATACCAGCAACATATTGTGGCAGCGAATACAATGTCTTAAAACAATGACTTTCTTCCAATAGCCCAAGAATTTTGGGGGAGATTTCGCTACATGTATATAAACTGGCAGACAAATTAAGAATTTAAACCAGAGGATGGTCTCGACAAGCAGCGTTGTGAAAACTGGATACAAAAATTATAAGAGGTAATGGTGGGGTAGTTTGTCAGTCAGAAAACAAAACATGTCTCCTGACACGACTGTCAGGTGAAGTGGTTAGGCATCCCCTGGTCTACCTCAGCTAGGCATCCCCTGGTCTACCCCAGCTAGGCATCCCCTGGTCTACCCCAGCTAGGCATCCCTTGTCTACCCAAGCTAGGCATCCCCTGGTCTACCCCAGCTAGGCATCCCCTGGTCTACCCCAGCTAGGCATCCCCTGGTCTACCCCAGCTAGGCATTCCCTGGTCTACCCCAGCTAGGCATCCCCTGGTCTACCCCAGCTAGGCATCCCCTGGTCTACCCCAGCTAGGCATCCCCTGGTCTACCCCAGCTAGGCATCCCCTGGTCTACCCCAGCTAGGCATCACCTGGTCTACCCCAGCTAGGCATCCCCTGGTCTACCCCATCTAGGCATCCCCTGGTCTACCCCAGCTAGGCATCCCCTGGTCTACCCCAGCTAGGCATCCCCTGGTCTACCCCAGCTAGGCATCCCCTGGTCTACCCCAGCTAGGCTTTGATTCTCAATCAATAAACAGAGGACACCCAGCTAGTAGTGTTCTAAGATGTTATAGTTATGATGTATCAAATTTGATGCTTATTGACTATATAAAGTATCATTAAGGCTGTACGTCACCTGTACGCCACAATCACAGACACCTTAATCCCCAATAGAGTTCATACATAATGAGATATACATCTGCCAAGTGTACATGTACTGTTATCTCAGTGAATATACATCAAGAGTGATATACTCATCTGAATATGCTTATTTGGGTTTAAAGCTTGTCGACTACTTAGTTTAATATCTTTATTATGAACCCCATACCCATCTTGTGGGAGGTAGTCAAAAGATTACAGAGGTACATAATGGCTCCAGGGACTGGACATCAAAGTTTGATAGCTGAGCAAATTACAAAGGTAATGAACTCAGGTAAATCTGGTCACAATCATGACAAGTTACAAAGGTATTTACGGATTACAGAGGTATATAATGGGTCCAGAGACTGGGCCCCAAAGTTTTGATAGCTGAATAAGGTACAAAGGTAATGAATTCACAAGTTACAAGGTAGTGAATCATGTAAGTAAGTAAATTTACTTACGTTTATACATCCTGGAGTCTACCTGGAGAGAATTCCAGGGGTCAACGCCCCCGCGGCCCGGTCCGTGACCAGGCCTCTTGTTGGACCAGAGCCTGATCAACCAGGCTGTTACTGCTGGCCGCACGCAGTCCAACGTACGAACCACAGCCCGGCTGATCAGGTACCGACTTGAGGTGCCTGTCCAGTGCCTGCTTGAAGACAGCCAGGGGCTTGTTGGTAATCCCCCTGATGTATGCTGGGAGGCAGTTGAACAATCTTGGGCCCCTCACACTTATTGTGTTGTCCCTCAACGTGCTAGTGGCACCCCTGCTCTTCATTGGGGGAATGTTACATCGCCTGCCGAGTCTTTTGCTTTCGTAGGGAGTGATTTTTGTGTGCAAGTTTGGTACTAAGCCCTCGAGAATTTTCCATGTGTATATAATAATGTATCTCTCCCGCCTGCGTTCTAGAGAGTACAGGTTTAGGAACTTCAAGCGTTCCCAGTAGTTGAGGTGGTTTATCGCACTTATGCGTGCCGTGAAGGTTCTCTGCACATTTTCAAGGTCAGCAATTTCACCCGCCTTGAAAGGTGCAGTTAGTGTGCAGCAATATTCCAGCCTAGATAGAACAAGCGATCTGTAAAGTGTCAACATGGGCTTGGCATCCCTGGTTTTGAAGGTTCTCATTATCCATCCTGTCATTTTTCGAGCAGATGCAATTGCTACATTGTTATGGTCCTTGAAGGTGAGATCCTCTGACATGAACACTCCCAGGTCTTTGACATTAGTTTTCGCTCTATTGTGTGGTTGGAATTAGTTTTGTACTCCGATGAGATTTTAATTTCTTCACGTTTTCCGTATCTGAGTAATTGAAATTTCTCATCATTGAACTTCATATTGTTTTCTGCAGCCCATTTAAAGATTTGGTTTATGTCTGCTTGGAGTCTTGCAGTGTCTTCAACGGTGGACACTGTCATACAGATTCGGGTGTCATCTGCAAAGGAAGACACAGCACTGTGGCTTATATCCCTGTCAATGTCTGATATGAGGATGAGGAATAGGATGGGAGCAAGTACTGTGCCTTGTGGAACAGAGCTTTTCACAGTAGCTGCCTCAGACTTTACTCTGTTGACTACTACTCTTTGTGTTCTATGTGTTAGGAAATTATAAATCCATCTACCAACTTTTCCTGTTATTCCTTTATCACGCATTTTGTGTGCTATTACACCATGGTCACACTTGTCAAAGGCTTTTGCAAAATCTGTGTATATAACATCTGCATTCTGTTTATCTTCTAGAGCATCCAGGACCTTGTCGTAGTGGTCCAGTAGTTGGGACAGACAGGAGCGGCCTGCTCTAAACCCATGCTGTCCTGGGTTGTGCAATTGATGGGTATCAAGATGGGTGGCGATCTTGCTTCTTAGAACCCTTTCAAAGATTTTTATGA
>WNWK01001930.1:0-62500 GCA_009830355.1 Cherax destructor | reverse complement strand
TGTTGTCCCTCAACGTGCAGGGCGAAAAATCGGTATTTGCCCGGATAAAGTTTCTAATGTACATAAATGATTTACCAGAAGGAATAAAAATCCTATAGAAATGAGTGGATTATGTAAAGATCCTGGAGACCTGGACTTAATAAAAAAAATTTTTTTTATAAATCCATAGAAAGACGCCCTCATATGTTGAGCAAATGGCATGGACGAATGATGGAATTTAGTGTCATGTATTGGAAATAAAAGAAAGAGATAACAGGTGAAAAGTATAGGTGAGAGGTAGAGCAGACTAGATGAGTGTCATGAGGTGTGACTGATGAGAGAGAATCTTTACCAGCCCTTGAGCACGAGTGTTGATGGTGCAGGGATGTTATCATGTTATCTTGTGATAATGTATGACCCTTCCACCCCTTCTTTGCTCCCATCATCGTGTCACATGAACATCATTGTCACACAAGCATCATCAGGTCACACTAAACCTATCAAGTCACAAACATCATCAGGTCACACTAAACCTATCAAGTCACAAACATCATCCATCTTTCCCTGCCTCCCTCGCCCCCTACTCCCCCTAACAATCAGACACCCATCAAGACTATATGCCTCAGTACACTGCATCTATGTCACTCAGATCGTGTGCTATATCCCTTACAGTCTCTTAAGTCACTACCTGTGACATGCACATTGCATTATTATCATACAGTAGATACAAACACTTCAGGTTGTTACTAGCTGACCTATTCACTTTATCACAGAGCAGACGCTAACATGTGAATTTCACAGAATGTATTTACATCAGACTAACCTTCACAGTCAAACTTTTTTAGTACAGAACTGCAGACTCATGGCTCAATGTATTCTACTTTCCATGTCAACAGTATTACTTGTATAGTATAAATATATATGTATACTACACAAATAATACTGTTGTTGCTCAAAAGTCGAAGAGTACAAAAATAACCCCAGAAAGCTCTGGCAACAACTAAAACAGTTGGGGTATAGCCATAAACCCGTAGATAGATCTAACATAGTACTAAATGTTGATAACGAGGTATGCCACGAAACAACTCAAGTGGCAAATTGTTTTAATTCATACTACACAACTGTCGCATCAACACTAGTAAGTAAGCTACCAGCTGCATCAAATACCTTTCACACAGACTCTGATAAGTTTAAAGCATACTATACCAATAAAGGGGTAACCCCAAACAGTTGTCAACTAGTAAGTGTATCTCATGACTTCTTGCAAAAAGAACTAAGTAGGTTAAACCCAACTAAGAGCACCGGCCCAGATAACATCCCGTCTAAGTTCCTAAAAGATGGTGCCTCTGAACTGGCAATCCCCATTGCTCAGGTAGACTCCAGGTAGACATAATAAATTTGTCCATAACCACTAATACCGTACCAGAGGGGTTCACGGAGGCCAGAGTTACTCCCATCTTTAATAAAAATAGTAGGTCTGATGTCAGCAACTATAGGCCTGTTAGTATATGCAGTGTAATATCCAAAATTCTAGAGAGGGCGGTGTACTGTCAAGTAATTAAGTATCTTAATGACAACAGCATTCTTCATAGTTACCAATCAGGCTTTAGGAGCTCTTACTCAACCGACACCTCCCTAATTAATCTGATGGATTACATGAGAACTAAAATGTCGATAGGGAACCTCATAGGAATGGTAATCTTAAACTTGCAAAAGGCCTTCGATACTGTCAACCACAATATATTATTAATACTAATAATAATATCTTTATTTACTACAAATACATGGTATACAGCCCTAGCTGACATCAATGACATACTACTATATAGAAAGTCCCTTGTTATGCTGAGCATTTCGGGCAGTTTAGGTTAGTGTCCCAGGATGCGACTCACACCAGTCGACTAACACCCAGGTACCCATTTTACTGATGGGTGAACATAGAGAACAGGTGTAAAGAAACACGCCCAATGTTTCTGCCCTAGCTGGGAATCGAACCCAGGCCCTCGCCGTGTGAAGCGAGAGCTTTAGCCACCAGACCACCAGAGCCCCAGAAACTTCAAGCTATCGGCATAGGTTCCATAGACTGGTTTAAGTCCTATCTTAGCAATAGGAAACAAATTGTCAAAATCAACAAAACTGAATCAGAACCACTGCCGATAGCATGTGAAGTTCCCCAAGGTAGTATTCTGGGTCCCTTATTATTTCTATGTTATGTTAACGATATGCCTATCAGTGTCAAGTGCAAACTCCTACTGTATGCGGATGACAGTGCTCTGTTAGTGTCAGGTAAAGACCCAGGTAGTGTTAGTGTCAGGTAAAGACCACGCAATCCTAAGATTGCGTGGTCCTGTGGGTTAGAGCGTCATGGGTTTTCGCTCACCATGAGGCGGGCCAAGCAGCTTGGGTTCGAATCCTTGGCTAGTCGCAGTGTTATTATTGATATATGTGTGTGTGTGTGTGTGTGTGTGTGTGTGTGTGTGTGTGTGTGTGTGAGGGGCTTGGACTTCCAGCAAGCGTGTTAGATAGGAGCGAATGGAGACAAATGGTTTTTAGGACTTGACGTGCTGTTGGAGTGTGAGCAAGGTAACATTTATGAGGGATTGAGGGAAAGCGGCAGGCTGGACTTGAGTCCTGGAGATGGGAAGTACAGTGTCTACACTCTGAAGGAGGGGTGTTAATGTTGCAGTCATTTATAACTGTAGTGTAAGCACGCCTCTGGCAAGACAGTGATGGAGTGAATGATGGTGAAAGTTTTTCTTTTTGGGCCACCCTGCCTTGGTGGAAACGGCCGATGTGTTAATAATATATATATATATATATATATATATATATATATATATATATATATATATATATATATATATATATATATATATATATATATGTGCAAAAAGATCACAGTAAACAGGTGATATCAAAATATGAAGAAACACTATGAAAAATAGAGAATTAGCTTTGATCTCATTATCAAGGAACATATAGTTTCATATAGTTCCTTGATAATGTGAGTAGTCACGAAAGCGCTTGAATTCCTCATTTTTCATAGTGGTTATCTTGCATTATATATATATATATATATATATATATATATATATATATATATATATATATATATATATATATATATATATATATATATTAGTCCAGTTGGGTGCAGACGCTCTGCAGTATATCTAGTGTTATCATGCGAACTGCTTCAGTGATAGAAATTTTCAGTTCCTCCAGGGTTGCAGGTAGTGGTGGTATGTGAACTGTGCTCTCCACGTAGCCTTAAAGAAAGAAGTCACAAAGTTAGATCCGGTGACCTCGCAGGCCACTTGCAGAGAGACCCTTCTTCTTCTTCTTCTTCTTCTTCTTCTTCTTCTTCTTCTTTTCTTCTTCTTCTTCTTCTTCTTCTTCTTCTTCTTCTTCTTCTTCTTTTTTTCTTCTTCTTCTTCTTCTTCTTCTTCTTCTTCTTCTTCTTCTTCTTCTTCTTCTTCTTCTTCTTCTTCTTCTTCTTCTTCTTCTTCTTCTTCTTCTTCTTCTTCTTCTTCTTCTTCTTCTTCTTCTTATTATTATTATTATTATTATTATTATTATTATTATTATTATTATTATTATTTAATTTTACAAAATTCGGAAAATGTAATTTTTTTACTGTTGGTGTGTCATCAGTTCTTTGAGGAAGTGTATTTTAAGTACAACGGACGGGACGTGTGTGGTTACTACGACTTCTTGAAGCCTGGCTTGGTGGTGGGCAATCCAGACATCCTCAAGGACATCCTCATCAAGGACTTCCAACACTTCGCTGACCGCAGGACCTTCGATCTGGCTAAGGTAGGAACCCCCTTAAGTGTTTCTCCCTTCAGTGCTTCCCACTTCAGTGCTTTCCCCTTCAGTGCTTCCCCCTTCAGTGCTTCCTCCTTCAGTGCTTCCTCCTTCAGTGCTTCCTCCTTCAGTGCTTCCCCCTTCAGTGCTTCCCCCTTCAGTGCTTTCCCCTTCAGTGCTTCCCCCTTCAGTGCTTCCCCTTTCTAGAAGGAACCCGGATTTGATTCCCAGGCAGAGTTAGTTAGTTTAATATCTTTATTATGCACCCCATACCCATCCTGTGGGCGGTAGTCAAAAGATTACAGAGGTATATAATGGGTCCAAAGACCTGACTCCAAAGTTTTGATAGCTGAACAAGTTACAAAGGTAATGCAGAGCGAGGTGAAGAGGCAAATTGTCTTATACCTGTTGCATTTGTTCACCTAGCATTCATTAGATGTTTGAGTGTTAGCCTCATACTCTCCTGACACCTGCTGTCTCTCTTCATCTAACAGTAAAATAATATGGCTTTATATACCTAATTTACGTAAAATAATAAGGCTTTATATACCTAATTTATCTAAGAATTTGCACATCCGTATTTCATTCGTCTTCACGAAAGGAGTGAATTTTCAACTTATACTATTTTTTAACACAGAAATAAATGTTTCAATGGAAGAGTTTTTCTCTATTTCCTGCCACAAGAAAATCTGGCAAAATATTGGTTGGTTAATTAATGGGGTATAGTGTAACGACACACGGGTCATTAAAGCTGCATGTCACTTGTTCCCCATCATTAAAGAATACTTTAATCCCTAAAATCGGGATTAAAGTAAACTCTCGTCATATATACACTGACAGATGTACATCTCTCAGTGTATATATACTGCTGTGTCAAATGTAGTTATACAAATTCTTAGTAAAACTAAGTAATTTGACATTATGTCAGTCTCAGCAAGGTTATATAAGGGCTATGTTAGTTATGGTGCAAAATAACGAAAAATGATCACATTAAGGATATGCTTAACTATATTTCAATGTTTTCGTTGAGTTCAGGTGAGCCCCGTCGCTAACGACATGCTGACGAACGCGCGGGGGGCGCATTGGCGCATGCTGCGTGGGGTTGTGTCCCCAGCCTTCACCGCCACCAAGACCCGCCGCTTCTATGCTCTTCTCTATACCCGGGCACAGCACTTTCTCACTGTGGCACTAAGTACAGCAACCCGGGCACCTGTTGAAGTAAGTTAAAAGCTGCTTAATATACGATCAATTTAATTGTAATTCAATGATAGAGCGTTCGGCTCACAGCCAAAAAGACTTGGATGTACCAGCAATGTGCTGCCACTCTATTCTCTACGACAGTTATATAGTGGAAACAAAAACTATGTTTTCCCGTGTCATACTGTATCACGCAGGATGGGTTACATACAGAGTATTGAGGTGTGTGTGTTGCAGGCGCGGCAGCTATGTGGCAAGTACACTATGGACACCATCGCCTCCTGCGCCTTCGGTATAGAGTGTGAGTCGCTGACCAAAGAAGCTGCCATTTTTCCCACTATGGCTACCAGGATCTTCCAGCTTTCTCCCGTCAGGGCACTCAAGGTCGGTCACTCAGGGTAATCCAGGGTCACTGAGGCTCGCCTAGGGTCACACAGAGCCTGTTTCTATGACACCTGCTGTCTCCGTTCACCCATCAGTAAAATGGGTACCTGGGTGTTAGTGGACTGGTGTGGGTCGCATCCTGGGACAAAATTGAGCTAATTTGCCCGAAATGCTCTGCATAACAAGGGGCTTTCAATGTACAGTATGTCATTACTGTCAGCTAGGCCTATATACCTTGTACATGTACTTGTAGAAATAAGGATATTATTATTATTATTAATGCACGGAACATACAGTCACCTTAAATTAACTTAACTTATTGTGAAATTAATTTACAACGTGTATAGAAAGACATAATTCACGTACAAGTAAATGTAATTCATGTGCGAATAACCACAAATCACATTGAAATAACTGTAATTCATATGCCCTTTTTTCTGCAGGTAATAATCTTGTTAATGGCCCCGCGAGTGGCTGAAGTAGCCCACAACCTGGGGCTACAGTTCACCAGCTCAGAGTTCGAATTCTTCAGGCAGGTGGCGACCCACACTATCACCAGGCGTCAGGAGACTGGCCAGCGACGGGGGGACTTCCTAGACATGCTCATGGACACCAAAATCAAAGGAGAGACAAGTATAACAAAATAATACCATTCTTCCATAAAAAAAACAATTGCCTAGCTATATTTCCCTCCCATTTTTTTCGCGGTTTCGCTATTGTTTTGTTTCTTCTGAATGTTGTTCCTTGTGCAGTTACTGTGGCAAGCAGACGGTATGTGTGTATAGTGTGTGTATACTGTATGTATACACTGTGTGCATACTATGTGTGTATACTATGTGTGCATATTATGTACTGAAATCCATGATTTATAAGTAATCCCAAAAATGGAAATAAAAATCCCAATGACAATTCGGACCATCCTGGACTATTATCAAGTTGTTAGTGACTTTAAACAACAAGCACGGCACAATACCGTGACTGGAGCAATACATAAATTACTCACACACAGGAGAGAGGAGCTTACGACGACGTTTCGGTCCAAGTGGGACCGAAACGTCGTCGTAAGCTCCTCTCTTCTATGTGCGGGTTGTGTGTGTATTGTTCCAGTCACGGTATTGTGCCTTTTTTGTTATTTAGTGACTTTATTATTATAGTCTTGGGGAAATGCTAAACATGTAAGGATTATATAACTCCAGTTCCTTGGATCAAGAATCCTTCACCAACATCAAGGGACTTCACCTGAAATGAAGTTACCTGATATCTGCTCAGGATAGACCGAAAAGTCATCCAGTTTTAATTTTCAATTTGCATATAATTTGTAAATGATCCCAATTATTATTGGAACTTATAAACTAAATGGTTACCATCCTAGTTTTTTAACAATATTATTGTTTGCGAGGTTTGTCAAACGACACTATGGCTGCTCAGGCGATACTCTTTCTGCTGGCTGGCTACGAGAACACCGCTAACACCTTGGCCATGGCTCTGCACCTGCTGTCTCACCACCCACACGTCCAGGCCACACTCAGGAGGGAGGTGGCCCTGGCTCTACTTCAGTAAGTATACACCTTGTCTACCTGTCCAGGCCACACTCAGAAGGGAGGTGGCACTGGTTCTACTTCAGTAAGTATACAACTTGTCTACCTGTCCAGACAACACTCAGAAGAGAGGTGGCCCTGGCTCTACTTCAGTAAGTATACAACTTGTCTACCTGTCCAGACAACACTCAGGAGGGAGGTGGCCCTGGCTCTACTTCAGTAAGTATACAACTTGTCTACCTGTCCAGACAACACTCAGGAGGGAGGTGGCCCTGGCTCTACTTCAGTAAGTATACAACTTGTCTACCTGTCCAGACAACACTCAGAAGGGAGGTGGCCCTGGCTCTAACTGCCCAGTAGTTTGTAGTGTACAAGATAACACTGCCAGATATAATCTTCGAAGAAGCCTTCAAGTAATGTGACACCTTCTGCCCATTAAGACATGTGGCATTGTTAGGTTAAGAAATGTGTCACCTTGTGTTATTGTTGAGACATGTATGTCACCTTGTGTCACTGTTAAGACATGTGTCACTTTGTGTCATAACCCATGACGTACTTATTAATCTGGCAAGTTTGGGTTCCGCTGATAATGTTGTAGTCAATGTTAGGATCTTGAAGTCCCCCACTAGCATTGATTCATTATTATTCTCTGAAAAAGACATAGGAGTAACAATAGCAGGTTAGCAGTATGCAGTATATCTTACCAGGAAAATACCATAGTTATGCATAGTATTTCGGGCAAAATGTGTTGGACATTATACTATAAGTAAAGGAGAAAATGAAATTTAAAATTATGAAATATTTTAATAAAAATTTAGTGAAAATAAAGCATTTGGAGAAATAAATTTAATATTAAAATGAAACTTAACTTCAAGAGAATTGAAAATAAGTAAGAAGCTAATGATGGAATGACAGTAGTAAAGGGCAGAATTAAATTTAAATAAAAGTGAACATGGTGTAATATATAACTTAGACGTGAAAGTATAATGACAATTTAAGAGTTACATTAGAAATTGTTTCAGAAAAATACTTTAACCACACTATTTTTTGTAAGTTTGAATTCATTAAGAGAATTACAATTTTTTAATTCATCTGGCAAATTATTCCACAATTTTGTCCCTTTTCTTTGCATCGAGTTTCTGGTATATGGAGGTTCAGGTGTTGGCCAGGAATATTAAAGAGGTATTTCTTTCAAATGTAATGTTTGTGTTGTGTCAGTGTTGCAGCAAGTATGTTGAGTCAGCATCACAGTGTAATGTGTTAAAGACGTGGAGTGAACAGTAGTATATATGACTTTTATATTTAGTAGACTAAAGGATTTGAATAATGGCATAGAGCGGTGCTTAAATTTTGACTGGGATTTTTCTAATAGCTACCAATTGTTGGTTGATAATTGTTTTGAGGTGGACAACTGAGGGAAAATCCCATGCATAAACTCACTGAGAGGAAAGTAGAATTTTGGTATTATAATAATCATAAAAATAATGCTAAACCCGCGTGGGTCATTCAGAGCAGGGATGGGGTATACAGAAAGTAAGCGTTGTGGTAATATGACAGGAGCGACGGACAGGTGGATCATGACCGCCTGATGACACTACCTTACCTGGATGCTGTGGTCAGTGAGGTGCTGAGACTCTACCCAGCAGCACCAATCATAGAGAGAATCTGCACCAAGGAATACAAGTGAGTCAATCAACTTAGTGGGAAATCGGGGGAACATTATTTTAAGCTCTAATATTCAAGTTTGGGGTTTTAATTGGATTATAGATATCAGAAATACGTTCCTGTGTCCAGGTTGCATGAAACTACGTAGCATTAGTTACTTGTCTATTTATTAAGGATGCTTCTATACAACGGCGCCTTCTGTCGAATTTCTCGAGGACCAATCAATAAGATGGTCTTCTTCACTTCTGTGCACAGCACAAACATTGCTGGTGTCGTTTTGATTACACTAAAGATTTATGATTATTATTATTATTATTATTTCATGGAACCCTTCTCTGAAAATTAGGTTTCATATTTCAAAAGTTTATAATATGGTTCCTAATTATTTATGTGATTCTTGATTATTATTGAGAGTGAAGGCAGACTAGATGTTGAGTTTAAGGTCGATGTCCAGTGTAAATATTATGCACAAAATAAGTGAAGAGATTACATGGTGTGATGGAATGAAAGGTATTATATTCAAGGAAGGTGTCGAGATGTCTTTGACATTTGCAAAGAGAGAGCAAGATGTACTGATAAAGAGGGTTGTAAATCTGAGATGGATGGAAATGTTTACATAGTATAACATCTTTATTATGCACCCCATACCCATCCTGTGGGTGGTAGTCAAAGGATTTCACAGGTACATGATGGGTCCAGGGACTGGACCACAAAGTTTTGATAGCTGAACAAGTTACAAAGGTAATGAACTATTTACACGTTTATATCTGGTCACAATCGTAATGAGTTATGTATGCAAACATTAATTTGTTCACACACACACACACACTTAGGACCGGTGCTGTTTCTGGTATTTGTGAACGACATGACGGAAGGAATAGAATCCGAAGTGTCCCTCTTTGCAGATGATGTGAAGTTGATGAGAAGAATTCAATCGGACGAGGGCCAGGCAGAACTACAAAGGAATCTGGACAGGCTGCAAGCCTGGTCCAGCAATTGGCTCCTGGAGTTCAATCCCACCAAGTGCAAAGTCATGAAGATTGGGGAAGGGCAAAGAAGACCGCAGACAGAGTACAGTCTAGGGGGGCAGAGACTACAAACCTCAATCAAGGAAAAAGATCTTGGGGTGAGTATAACACCAGGCACATCTCCTGAGGCACACATCAACCAAATAACTGCTGCAGCATTCGGGCGCCTAGCCCGAATGCTGGAGTATGTAGCACCAGTTTGGAAACCACACCTAGCCAACCACGTAAAGAAGCTAGAGAAAGTGCAAAGGTTTGCGACAAGGTTAGTTCCACAACTCAGGGGTCTGTCCTATGAAGAAAGGCTGAAGGAAATAGGACTAACAACACTGGAGGAAAGAAGGGTCAGAGGAGACATGATAACGACATACAAAATACTGCGGGGAATCGACAAGGTAGACAGTGACAGGATGTTCCAGAGAGGGAACACAGAAACAAGGGGACACAACTGGAAGTTGAAGACTCAGATGAGTCAAAGGGATGTTAGGAAGCATTTCTTCAGCCACAGAGTAGTCAGGAAGTGGAATAGTCTAGAGAAAGACATATTGGAGGCAGGAACCATACACAGTTTTAAGACGAGGTATGATAAAGCTCATGGAGCAGGGAGAGCAGATACCCAGTAGCGGGCAGTGCAGAGGCGGGGCCAGGAGCTGAGTCTCGACCCCTGCAACCACAATTAGGTGAGTACAATTAGGTGAGTACAGTGTGCTAGAGCATGGAAAAAGTACAGAAGGCAAAGGACCCAAGAAAATAAAGAGATTAGTCGTAGAGCTAGAAACGAGTATGCACAGATAAGGAAGGAGGCCCAGCGTTTAGTTTGATATATTTATTATGCACCCCATACCCATCCTGTGGGCGGTAGTCAAAAGATTACAGAGCCCAGCGACAGTACGAAAATGACATAGCATCGAAAGTAAAAGTCTGACCCGAAACTGCTGTATAGTCACATTAGGAGGAAGACAACAGTCAAAGACCAGGTGATCAGGCTGAGGAAAGAAGGTGGGGAACTCACAAGAAACGACCAAGAGGTATGTGAGGAGCTCAACACGAGGTTTAAGAAGGTATTCACAGTGGAGGCAGGAAGGAATCTGGGTAGACAAGACAGAGCGGGACACCAACAAGGAATATACCAAGTGTTGGATGGCATACACACAACTGAGGAGGAGGTGAAGAAGTTGCTCAGGGACCTTGATACCTCAAAGGCGATGGGACAGGACAACATCTCCCCTTGGGTCCTTAGAGAGGGAGCAGAGATACTGTGTGAGCCACTAACCTCAATATTCAACACATCCCTTGAAACTGGGCAGCTACCTGAGGTATGGAAAAAGGCAAATGTAGTTCCCATTTTTAAGAAAGGAGACAGAAGAGGCACTAAACTATAGACCAGTGTCACTTACGTGTATAGTGTGCAAAATCATGGAGAAAATCATCAGAAGAGTGGTGGAGCACCTGGAACGGCACAGGATTATCGACGACAACCAGCACGGATTCATGGAAGGCAAATCCTGTGTCACAAACCTTCTGGAGCTCTATGACAAAGTAACAGAGGTAAGACACTAGAGGGAGGGGTGGGTTGATTGCATTTTCTTGGACTGCAGGAAGGCCTTCGACACAGTTCCTCATATGAGATTAGTGCAGAACCTGGAGGATCAGGCGTGTATAACAGGAAATGCACTGCAATGGATCAGAGAATACCTGACAGGGAGGCAACAACGGGTCATGGTGCGTGATGAGGTATCACAGTGGGCGCCTGTGACGAGCGGGGTCCCGCAGGGGTCAGTCCTAGTACCAGTGCTATTCTTGGTATATGTGAATGACATGACGGACGGGATAGACTCAGAAGTGTCTCTGTTCGCAGATGATGTGAAATTAATGAGGAGAATTAAATCAGATGAGGATCAGGCAGGATTTCAAAGAGACCTGGACATGCTGGACACCTGGTCCAGCAACTGACTTCTCGAATTTAATCCCGCCAAATGCAAAGTCATGAAAATCGGGGAAGGGCAAAGAAGACCGCAGACAGACTATAGGCTAGGTGGACAACGACTGCAAACCTCGTTAAAGGAGAAAGACCTTGGGGTGAGTATAACACCAAGCACGACTCCGGAAGCACACATCAACCAGGTAACTGCGGCAGCATATGGGCGACTGGCAAACCTAAGATTAGCGTTCCGATACCTTAATAAGGAATCGTTCAAGACACTGTACACCGTGTACGTCAGGCCCATACTAGAGTATGCAGCACCAGTTTGGAACCCATACCTGGTCAAGCACGTCAATAAATTAGAGAAAGTGCAAAGGTTTGCGACAAGGTTAGTTCCAGAGCTAAGGGGAATGTCCTACGACGAAAGGTTAAGCGAAATCGGCCTGACAACACTAGAGAACAGGAGGGTTAGAGGAGACATGATAACGACATACAAAATACTGCGGGGAATTGACAAGGTAGATAGTGACAGGATGTTCCAGAGAGGGGACACAGAAACAAGGGGTCACAATTGGAAGTTGAAGACTCAAACGAGTCAAAGGGATGTTAGGAAGTATTTCTTCAGTCACAGAGTTGTCAGGAAGTGGAATAGTCTAGCAAGTGATGTAGTGGAGGCAGGAACCATACATAGCTTTAAGACGAGGTATGATAAAGCTCATGGAACATGGAGAGAGAGGACCTAGTAGCGGTCAGTGAAGAGGCGGGGCCAGGAGCTAAGTCTCGACCCCTGCAACCACAATTAGGTGAGTACAATTAGGTGAGTACACAGATGAGACTGGGTCATATATTCGTGTTTGATGATGTGAAACTGAATACTCCCACAGGATGGGTATGGGGTGCATAATAAAGATGTTACTATCTTGGCTTCAGATTTTTGCTTACCATGACTCCCAAGTCCCTTTCACATTCTGTGTGATCAAGCTCTACTTCACCTAGTTTATAACTTCGAGGGTTATTTTCATTCCCAAGGACAAGGACTTGACACTTGTGTGCTCCTTCGTGTGTTTTCCGCGAACTTGGGACAGATTGTATGGAAAAAAATATAAGTTCGACTCTGTACCGTATAGTGTTTTATATATATATAGTGTTCTTGTTTGTGTGTGAGGATGGGTGGACGTGAGGTAGCAGTGGACCCTGGCATGAGTGTCCTAGTGCCAGTGTGGTGTCTGCACAGAGATGATCAGTACTGGCCACACCCGCAACACTTCCAACCTGAGAGGTTTCTAGGTGATGCACGAGCACAAATAGTACCCTACACCTACCTACCATTCGGCGTAGGACCTCGCAGTTGTATAGGTGAGTGCTCTTCCTCTAAGATGTCATCAAAATAAATTTACAAATAAAAGAATAGGAATAAGGAAGAGGATTTAATTAAGATGCTTGTACAAGAATGGTATACAATACCGACAAGATGAAAATTAGAAACATGTGGAACATCTGGGTGTCTTTATTATAGACGTTTTGTCCACGAGTGGCTTTATCAATGCAGATTCCAGGACATGATTGGAAGCCAGTTGAAATAAATACAAAAGATGAGGTAATCAGTCACTCAGCCTTGGAGTTGGTGGGACTGATTACCTCATCATTTGTACTTATTTCTACTGGCATCCAATCATGTCCTTGAATTTGTATTGATAAAGCCACTGGAGGGCGAAACGTCTACAATAAAAATACCCAGATGTTTCACATGTGTCTAATTTTCAATTAAGATGCTTAAAATATCTAACCCTGGCAGAAATTGAAACAGCGGATTCAATTTCACTTAAGATTTAGGAATCATCTAGGAAAGCTCTGGTTTGGCAGTAGAGTTGGATTTTTTTTTTTTACACAGTTGAATTTACAGACTTGGAGCAGTTACATTATCTTAGGTCATATCAGAACCCAGTCCTGTCTATGGTAACTGTCAACATCTAAATGAGACTCACATCATTCGAGCAACACCCAGATACATATTTATTGCTAATAGGTGAAGGAAGTTTGAGGAGACTTGCCACGTCCTTTCCCTAGCCTTGAGTACACAACAGTGTACCTCAGTGGAGAGAGGCGCGACTCTCACCACTGGGGTTCGGGGTTCGAGACCCGGACGAACTATATATATATATATGCCTAGCCTTGGAATCCATCCCTGGCCATTCCTTTGTGAGCCGAGCATTCTACCATTGAGATATAGAGTGTACATCAGTGGAACAAACTGTAGAAGTATCATTATTGAAACAAAACTAACACTTGTTATTTATATAAACAGGTTTATCAAGAACAGTATGAACATGAGTAGGAATATAGTACTTAGGTCATGTATACACGTGTGGTACATGTCATGCAGCTTTTTTTCACAATACATTATGCCATTTCAATGCGTCCTTCTAGGTATTCATTGCTTTCAGTATACCATAACAATACACCAAAAGACGTGGATTGATAACGTAGTGAAATGCACAAAGCTGGTTGGGCAGATCACACTGACTTAGACGATCACAATCCCCAACATAAGCTTTAAGACCACAGCTGAAGAAATGCCGTCAAATCACCCCTCTCCCTCACTACAGTATCAATATTTCCTGTTCATTTCCATTCAGGTCAGTCTTGCCCCATGTATTTCTCTTGATTAACTGATGTTTTAAGCAGGCATCTGCCAAATAAAAACCAATTGCTGTGCAAAAATTTACAAGGAATTCTCCCATTATGTTTGCTACCCTAAACTTTAATATTTTCTTGCTTGAAATTGTTGCATTCACATGACACACCTCATCACTTTTTCACAGGGAAGAAGTTTGCTATCTTGGGCGTAAAGGCAGGTCTGTTATTGCTGATCTCTGGTCTCGAGGTGCAGCCATGTCCACTGTCCCCCTATCCATTGGCTCTTGACCCTCGAGTACTCACCCTGCAGCCCAAGGACGGTGTCTATGTTAACCTGTATCCAGTGGACTTAAAAGAAACTGTGCACAAAGAAATGATGCAGTACCATGCATCAACACCAGAGGATGAGATTATAATGGAGGATCTGAAGAGATGGTATAGCCAAGAAGACGGAACCTGCCAGCAGTGATCTTATACTCGTATATGACGTAGACGAATATAAAAAAAATATTGTGCACTGGCTAATTGCACTATAAAAATGTTAAACTGTTAGATTCAGAACCTTTCGACTGCAAGAAACAATAATGCTGCAATTTAACTCTACATGACTATAATACTATAATATATACTTTCTTATGTTATAAAAATATTTTGTCCACTAATTTGCTGTATGTCTGTGAGTTGTCAAGAGAGGGTAGGTGCCTTGATTTAAATGAATTGCTTTTGATCCAAGGAATTTGAGCTACTCTGACATTTCCTTGGATTGAAGCTGTTTTCTTTCCCCAGGCACTATATGGCCCCCTACGGATTTAGTGCTTCACCATGAATGTAATATAGTAAAGTCAGGTTAAACACTATGTGTGGAACTCGTGAACTCTCTAGCTTGTAGGACCCAACAAAGTGCTTGCTAGAACAGCATGAAAGATCCAGAGTAGAGAGGAGGGAGGCAGTATAGTACTTGATATATCTGCAACATTTATCAGTAACTTCCTAATCATACACAAAGTGAATCAAGAGCATACATAAGGGGGGTTACCACTGGACCTGTGGCTGTCTTCAAGACTCTTGTGACTGTCTTCAAGACTCCTGTGACTGTCTTCAAGACTCCTGGCTGTCTTCAAGACCCCTGGCTGTCTTCAAGACCCCTGTGGCTGTCTTCAAGACCCCTGTGGCTGTCTTCAAGACCCCTGTGGCTGTCTTCAAGACCCCTCTGACTGTCTTCAAGACCCCTGTGACTGCCTTCAAGACCCCTGTGACTCTTCAAGGCCCCTGTGACTGTCTTCAAGACCCCTGTGGCTGTCTTCAAGACCCCTGTGGCTGTCTTCAAGACCCCTGTGGCTGTCTTCAAGACCTCTGTGGCTGTCTTCAAGACCCCTGTGTCTGTCTTCAAGACCCCTATGACTGTCTTCAAGACCACTATGACTGTCTTCAAGACCCCTGTGGCTGTCTTCAAGACCCCTGTGGCTGTCTTCAAGACCCCTGTGACTGTCTTCAAGACCCCTGTGGCTGTCTTCAAGACTCCTGTGACTGTCTTCAAGACCCCCGTGGCTGTCTTCAAGACCCCCGTGGCTGTCTTCAAGACCCCTGTGGCTGTCTTCAAGATCCCTGTGGCTGTCTTCAAGACCCCTGTGGCTGTCTTCAAGGTGCTGGACAGAAACCTAAAGTCAGTACCTAACCAGCCGCACTGTGGTTTCTACATCGGTTTATGTACAGCCAACAGTAACAGCCTGGTTGATCAAGCCCTAGTCCACCACGAGGTCTGGTCACAGACCGGGCCGTGGGGGCGTTGACCCCCGAAACCCTCTCCAGGTATATCATCCCAATCCTGCTTAATTTCAACTCACATTCAAAATTCATTTTTTATGCGGTACAAAGATAATGTGGTTTACATGTAATACAACATTGTTAGGCGCAAAAAGTCACTAGTATGCAATGCATTTCGGGCATTAATTTATTACTTTAAAAAATAAAAAACAAAACTCATGTTGGTTATTCACTGCTGCTCAACTTGCTTTTTTTTTTTTTTTTTTTTTTGCCACTGGTCGTCTCCTGTGAAGGCATGTGGGCCAAAAAAAATATTCACCATAATTTATTGAACAGCTGTCTTGCCTATACAGTGGACCCCCGAGTTTCGTAAAAACTTCACTCCTGAAGTCTGCTCAAGTGCCATTACCGAACGAATTTACTCCCTTAAGGAAAAATTTCACGTAGGTTAGTCTATTTCAGACCCCCAAAAATACACTTCCACAAGAACTTACAAAATTATACTTACATAATTGCACGATTTCCGGGGTATTCGTTAACCGAGGGTCCACTGTACTCCTGAGACATGACAACTCCACCTTTGAACTGAAATATCTCCACTCGTCCTTAAGACTCGAGTCCAGCTAACAGGGTTCTCAAAGGTCCCTTCATAAATGTTACCTTCTCACACTTCAACAGAATATCAAATCCTAAAAGACCATTTGTCTCCACTCCGATCTAACACAGTTTCTCCAACTCCTTCTGGACTGTCCCCTACTCCTTCGATCTATCCCAAATTTATGCACCTCTTGTCCCTATTCTATTCTGCTTCATTCTCTCTCTATATGCTCAAACCATCTGAAAAATCCCTCCTCCGCCCTCTGAATTATACCTTTTGTTGCATCATCTTTTACTATCTGCGTTCAGGATTCTTTGCATAATATTCACGTCACACATTGCTGTCAAACATGACATCACTGCCAGTGGCCTCTTACACATACATGTATAAAAGTGTTGCTGCTTTATTACTGGGTATGGGGTGCATAATAAATATATTAAACTACTGCTGTATTGCTGTATTCTGGTACATTCTTCTGTTTATCTCCATACGTATATAGTATTTTTCAGATACCTCTACACCCCACTTACCTTTTTCCTCTCGTCTATTTTATGATTTACCTCGTCTTTCGTAGATTCATCTGCCAACATCTCCAACATTAGATATACCTTAATTCATTCACTTCCTTCATACTTCCATCACTCTTTTATTTTTTTAGTTTGATATCTTTATTATGTACCCCATACCCATCCTGTGGGCGGTAGTCAAAAGATTACAGAGGTACATAATGGGTCCAGGGACTGGACCTCAAAGTTTGATAGCTGAGCAAGTTACAAAGGTAATGAACTCAGATGGTCACAATCATGACAAGTTACAAAGGTATTTGCAGATTACAGAGGTATATATAGGGTCCAGAGACTGGGCCCCAAAGTTTTGATAGCTGAACAAGGTACAATGGTAATTAATTCACTAGTTACAAGGTAATGAATCATGTAAGTAAATTTACTTACGTCTGTACATGGTTGCACTCATGAACAAATTATAAAGCAATGAGCAATCTATTAGTCTACACCCAGCCACAACTGTAATGAGTTATTGGTGTAAATTTTAATTGTTGGGTCACACACACACGCATATACATATACACATACATATATACATACACATACACACACATACATGTATATACATACACACATATACATATACATACACACACACACACACACACACACACACGTGTCAATGATTTATTTACAGGGAGCAAAGTCAGGGTATTTTTCCAGAATGGTCTGTAATATACCACTGTGGATAAAATACTTTGACATATCTTGAACATTTCTGAATGAGTAGTCTCTGAATTCATTAATTTTATCGCACTCCAGTACATAATGACGCAGGGTGTGACAATAATCCAACTGGCAAAGTTTACATCTTGTTTGGTCTACATCTGGTGGTGGTGATTTAACCTGCCAAAGATACTTGTAACCCAGCCGGAGGCGGGCGGTAGTGACATCCAAGAGTCTGCTTATTTTGTTGGATGCACCATAGACATGTGGCTCCTCCTGCATGATAGAATGATGATAGATGGACTGACTGGTGTCAAACTCCCTGAGTCTTAAGTCAATAAAATTCAGTTGAAGTTCTTTTCGTATTATTGTTCTCAAACTGCTAACTGACAAGCCAAGATTGTAATCTATCCCCTCTTTGAAAGCATAAAACTTAGCCAATTTATCAGTTCTATCATGCATCTGAAGACCAATGTGAATGGAATCCACAGCATGTGCACTCTGACTCTACTATCCAGAATCCTACCATACCTGTGCCTGGCTTCTGACACGAGCATGCTACAAGTTATACTTGATGAGTTGAGAGCATTTATGGATGACAGAGAATCAGTTACAATTAGAGAGTTAACCTTAGATACATGGATGCATTTGAGTGCAAGGAGTATGGCAAACATCACTCTGACATCCAATCTTTCATTGTTAGTTGTTTAATATCTTTATTATGCACCCCATACCCATCCTGTGGGCAGAGATGTTTTTTGGTGCTCTCATCACCTTGCTCTTTACTATGCTCACTTTTTAATTTCCTTTCATACATCTTCCCAAATTACTCCACCAACCTTCAAAATTTCTCTTAAGAATCTCCCAAAGTGTCATCTGCAAAGAGAAATTGGGATAACTCCCACTTCGTACCAAATTCAATATATTTTAGGCTCACACCTTCCCTAATCACTCAAGCATTTTTTTTTTTACAACACTATCTATAATTATTTTTAACCATGGTGGCCATCACACAGTCCTGTCTAAGACTACTTTTACCCTAACCTAAGCCTCTGCATAAAAACTCCTTACTGCTTTTAGTAACTTACCTATTTCATACACTAGCACTCTCCAGGAATCTCTCGTCTCTGGCTGTTTGTTCGTTATTTAGACTGTTTTGGTAGAGTATGGTTTCACCGGTGAGTTGAAACACACTTCTTGTAACTCTGTGTAACTGTTCACAGAGCATAGTTCAGACTTAGTGGTTTTTGACGTTTTACTTAGGTTGTGTGTCGTACTGACACTAATTCAACCCAGGTCCCAAGCTAAAGCTTCTGACCTATTTTGTGTGGCATCTATGCACCGTCGTAGTCGGGGATTTGGTTATGCTGAACTTAGGTTCAGTATTAAGGGAGTTTTATGACTTTTATGGAGGATCTGCTGATGATCCTCAGTTCAGGTCGCTATTTTGTCTCTTTGTTTCTGACGCTGTGCTGCTGCTTGTTGCATTATTGCTCTTGGCAAATGATTCATCATATTGTTCAAGCAAGCTGTTTTGATTGCCATGTTGGTCAAGAAGATAGATTATTTGAGGACGTTTAGTCAGTCTAAGTCGAGTCGATTATTATTATTATTATAATCAAATAGAAGCGCTAAACCACAGGGGTTATACAGCAAGTCGAGTCGAGTCTTACTGAGACATAACAAGCACTTTGAGCACACATGCTTGTACATAGTATACATATACGTACTAGTATTTTTATACTTGATAGCAACGTACCAGACAGTATTTAAGAGTCGTACTGTTACGAAATATGCCTTCAGCACTATACATGTGCAATTTAACTTTGCACTACAAGATAAGTGTAGGAGCTTATATACTAAATTATATCAAATTCATTTACGTACTTTGATTTCGTCCACCTAGACAACTTTGTTAATAAACTTCTCAAATGTTATTTTGTTGGATTATTATCGCCTAGTTGTGATCCCAAAACTCTATTAATCAAAACTTTGGGGCCCAGTCTCTGGACCCATTATATACCTCTATAATATGTAAATACCTTTGTAATTTGTCATGATTGTGACCAGATCTACCTGAGTTCATTACCTTTGTAACTTGCTCAGCTATCAAAATTTTGAGGCCCAGTCCCTGGACCCATTATGTATCTCTGTAATCTTTTGACTACCGCCCACAGGATGGGTATAGGGTGCATAATAAAGATATTAAACTAACTATTCAAGGGATAACTAGACCTGATCTTGGTCTGACATCTTGTTACAAAAAAACAGAAACAAGCTGAATGATAGAGGGGGAGACCTTCTAGTATTCTCTGTAGATGTCTATACTTTATAGATATCCCCTTTTTGTAACAGTTTTTAACAAATCACTAGAAACCATCACATTTCTGACATTACACAAGATAGTAAGGGTTACTCCACTACACAAAGGT
The DNA here is from genome assembly GCA_009830355.1 of Cherax destructor. Taxonomy (NCBI): domain Eukaryota; kingdom Metazoa; phylum Arthropoda; class Malacostraca; order Decapoda; family Parastacidae; genus Cherax; species Cherax destructor. The sequence goes on along the minus strand of WNWK01001930.1, from coordinate 42,321 downwards.
GGGGACCCAACAGATGTAACCAACTATAGGCCAATATCAAGCTTGCCTTTGCTATCCAAAATCTTCGAGAAACTCATAAACAAGAGATTATACTCCTTTATAACATCACAAACTATTCTCAACCCCTGCCAGTTTGGCTTCAGGAGAAACAAAAGCACAAATTATGCAATTACAAAAATGCTAGACCTACTTTACACAGCTTCACATCGTCTGTGAACAGGGACACTTCTGAATCTATCCTTTCTGTCATATCATTCACATATGCAGTGGTACTTAGAGTTACAAGCTTAATTCGTTTCAGAAGGCTGTTCGAGTGCGGATACCAAACAAATTTGTTCCCATAAGGAATAATGTAAATTAGATTAATCCGTTTCAGACCCCCAAAAATACACTTACAAAAGCACTTACAGAAATACACTTACATAATTGTTTGAGTTGGGAGCTGCGCGTATGTCGAGGTACCACTGTACGTACTAGAAACAGCACTGGACCTAGGACTGACCCTTGTGGAACCCCTTTCGACACATGCACCCACTCTGGCACCTCGTCACGTACCAACACACTTTGTTTCCTTCATGTTGGGTATTCTCTGATCCATTCAGTACTTTCCTGCCTGCTCCTTTAGCTTTTCAACCAGTCTCTTGTGTAATACTGTGTCAAAAGCCTTTTTATAGTCCAAGAAGATGCAGTCTGCCCATTCCTCTCTTCTGTCTTACTTCTGTTACCTTATCATAGAACTCCAGTAGGCTTGTGATGCAATATTTCCCTTCCCTGAATTTAGTTTAGTTTAATATCTTTATTATGCACCCCATACCCATCCTGTGGGCGGTAGTCAAAAGATTACAGATGTACATAATGGGTCCAGGGACTGGGCCCCAAAGATTTGATAGCTGAGCAAGTTACAAAGATAATGAACTCCAGGTAGATCTGGTCACAATCATGACAAGTTACAAAGGTATTTACAGATTACAGAGGTACATAATGGTTCCAGGGACTGGGCCCCAAAGTTTTGATAGCTGAACAAGGTACAAAGGGAATGAAGTCACAAGTTACAAAGGTAATGAATCATGTAAGTAAATTTACTTATGTTTATACATGGTTACAATCATGAACAAATTATAAAGTAATGAGCAATTCACATGTCCACATCTGGTCACAACTGTAATGAGTTATCAGTGCAAAATATTATTGAAGCCGTGCTGGTCGTTGGTATGAGCCCAATCCTTTCTAGGTGCTCCACCACTCTTCTGATGATCTCCATATCTTTACATAGTATACATGTCAGCAACACAGGTCTGTAGCTTAGTGCTGCCTGTCTTTCTCCTTAAAAACTGGGACTATGTTTGCTGTCTTCTACACCTCAGGCCCAGTTTCAATGGATTTATTGAAGATTGTTGTTAGCGGCACACACAGTGCATCTATTCCCTCTCAGGTCCCATGGAGAGATGTTATCTGGGCCCACCATCTTCGAGGTATCTAGTTCACCTAGCAGTTTCTTCACCACCTCGGTTGTGTGCACTGTACTTCTTTGGTTTGCTAGAAGCCTGTCTCCACTGTGAATACCTCCCTGAATCATGAGCTGAGCTCCTCACATACTTCCTGGTCGCTTCCTGTGAGCTCCCCTCCTTCCTTACTCAGCCTGATTACCTGCTCCTTGACTGTTGTTTCCCTTTTGATGTGGCTGTATAACAACTTTGGGTCAGATTTGGCTTTTGGTGCTATGTCATTCTTGTATTGCCACTGGGCCTCTCTCCTTTTCCATGCATATTCATTTCTGGCTCTTCGGCTCAACTCCCTGTTTTCCTGAGTCCTTTGCCTTCTGAACGTTTACCATGCTCTAACACACTTGGCTTTGGCCTCTCCACATCTCTGGGTAAACCACGAGTTCACTCTGGTCTTCCCATTGTTTCTGTTGCCCTTTGCCACAAACTTCTCCTCTGCCTCCCTACACTGTAGTCACATGTTCCATCATTTTGTTTACTGTCTTTCCCTCTAGCTCTCTTACCTACTGAATTGCCTCATACGTGTGTAGTCCCTTTTTTGAAGTTTGGCTTCTCCCATCCTTCTTGTGCTGTTTCACTCTTTATCATTAACTCAGCTATGTATTCAAGACCATGTGATTTCCCCTATGTCCAAACTGTTCAAGGTGAATACAAAGTCCAGCCTTGCTGGTTTATCATCTCCTCTCCCTCTCTTTGGCTGTGTCCCTAATATATTGGTACATGAAGCTTTCCAGCATCACCCACAGCATCTTGGCTCTCCATGTCTCCAATCCCCATGTGGCTCCAGCTTTTCCCAATCTCCTTGTGATTAAAATCCCCCAGCTATAGATGCTGGCCACTCTACCTCAGGTAGTGGCCAGCATCTTTGTGTTGTTCTCATTGTATTCTTGTCTTGGTCTCTTGCTGTTCAGTGGCAGTTTGTACATCACTTTTGGACCCCTGGTTAAGTGTTCCTCCTATGTAGTCATTCGCTTCAACTCTGACTAGTCCTCCCATCTCCTCAAAACTCCATTGGTTTTTGATGAGCAGTGCAACTCCTCCTCCCCATTTTCCCCGTCTTTCCTCAGGATCTGATATTCAGATGGGAAGATCGCATCTGTTATCACCCACGTCAGCTTTGTCTCCGTGAATGCTGTGATATATACAGCCTCTCCTCACTTAGCGACATACTCATTTACCGACGACTTGAACTTACGACAGGCTCTCTGACTAGTATGCATACCTAAATAATGTATATTAAAGCTGATTTCCTCAATTCTGTTTAATACAATGTACAGTAGGGCCCTGCCTTACGGCGTTCTGCTAATATGGACATTTCAAATTATGACCAAAACTCTCTTTGCGGCTCCCCCCGACTTTCTAATACGGTCACTGTGCCCCACCCAGTTTGTTTACATTCTCTGTAAGCACGACTGTCCATTATGTCTAGAAACTTTCCAAAATTTCAAGTGTTTTAAAGTTATTGCTTATTTTATATGTACTACTCTGATAATTACACTTATGTGTACCTGTACCTTACTGTGCTGGAGTGCAGGTACACATTAAAATCACTAAGAGTGTCCCTCTAGTTTTGATGCAAATATTAATAATAATAATAATAATAATAATACAGTGGACCCCCGCCTAACGAGCAAAATTCATTCCAGAAGCCTGCTCAAGTGCCATTACCGAACGAATTTACTTCCTTAAGAAATAATGTCACGTAGGTTAGTCTATTTCAGACCCCCAAAAATACACTTCCACAAGCACTTACAATATTATACTTAAATAATTGTACTCTCTGGCACATTAAATGCCTTACTTTATGTTAATATAAACATTTTCGTTAATCCATCTATGATATTTTCTTAAAAAATATATAAGAAACACATTAAATAGCATATAAACATGATACACCCAAAGTATAATAAAGTTCACATAAATATGAGATGTAATAGCCGGACGGAGGGAAAAAACTACGCTTTCTCTGGTCCAGCACCATAGAAAATGTGTGCCAATGCGCATTCAATGCATTCAGCTTTGTTTACAAATTGTCGGCATGATTTCTCATCACTTCTCTGTCGTTTATGCATATAAGGGCAGTTGTTAGAAATGATTAAACTCAGTGAACAAGGTATGTCAATGGTAATACAGTGGACCCCCGCCTAACGATCAAAATAAATTCCAGAAGCCTGCTCAAGTGCCATTACCGAACGAATTTACTTCCTTAAGACATAATGTCACGTAGGTTAGTCTATTTCATTATTATTATAATCAAATAGAAGCGCTAAACCATTAGTCTATTTCAGACCCCCAAAAATACACTTCTCCTGTATACATTTACAAAAAAAGAGAAGATTTTTTTTTATAAAACTGGGATGCTTGAATGTGCATGGATGTAGTGCAGATGATAGGAAAGAGATGATTGCTGATGTTATGAATGAAAAGAAGTTGGATGTCCTGGCCCTAAGCGAAACAAAGCTGAAGGGGGTAGACGAGTTTCAGAGGGGAGAAATAAATGGGATTAAGTCAGGAGTATCTGAGAGAGAGTTAGAGCTAAGGAATGGGTAGCAATAATGTTGAAAGATCAGTTATGGAAGGAGAAGAGGGAATATAAATGTATAAATTCAAGGATTATGTGGATCAAAATAAGGGTCGGATGCGAAACGTGGGTCATAATAAGCGTGTATGCACCTGGAGAAGAGAGTGTAGAGGAGAGAGAGAGATTTTGGGAGATGTTAAGCAAATGTATAGGAACTTTTGAACCAAGTGAGAGGGTAATTGTGGTAGGGGACCTAAATGTTAAAGTAGGAGAAACATTTAGAGAGGGTGTGGTAGATAAGTTTGGGGTGCCAGGTGTAAATGATAATGAGAGCCCTTTAATTAAACTTTGTATAGAAAGGGGTTTAGTTACAGGCAATACATATTTTAAGAAAAAAAGGATAAATAAGATATGATGTAGGGTGAAATAACAGTAGTTTGTTGGACTACGTATTGGTAGATAAAAGACTGTTGAGTAGACTTCAGGATGTACATGTTTATAGAGGGGCCACAGATATATCAGATCACTTTTTAGTTGTAGCTACAGTGAGAGTAAAAGGTAGATGGAATACAAGGAAAATGGAAGCAACAAGTAAGAGAGAGGTGAAGGTTTATAAACTAAAAGAGGAGGAAGTTAGGGTAAGATATAAACAACTATTGGAGGATAGATGGGCTAGTGAGAGTATAGGCAATGGGGTTGAAGATGTATGGGGTAGGTTTAAGAATGTAGTGTTAGAGTGTTCAGCAGAAGTTTGTGGTTATAGGAAAGTGGGTGCAGGAGGGAATAAGAGCGATTGGTGGAATGATGATGTAAAGAGAGTAGTAAGGGAGAAAAAGTTAGCATATAAGAGGTTTTTACAAAGTAGAAGTGATGTAAGGAGGGAAGAGTATATGGAGAGAAAAAGAGAGGTTAAGAGAGTGGTGAAGCAATGTAAAAAGAGCAAATGAGAGAGTGGGTGAGATGTTATCAACGAATTTTGTTGAAAATAAGAAAAAGTTTTGGAGTGAGATTAATAAGTTGAGGAAGCCTAGGGAACGAATGGATTTGACAGTTAAAAATAGGAGAGGAGAGTTAGAGGTATCGGGAAGATGAAGGGAATATTTTGAGGAATTGTTAAATGTTGATGAAGATAGGGAAGCTGTGATTTCGTGTGTAGGGCAAGGAAGAATAACATCTTGTAGGAGTGTGGGGAAAGTTCGTGGGGCTGTGGGTAAAACGAAAGGGTGTAAGGCAGCTGGGATTGATAGGATAAAGATAGAAATGTTAAAAGCAAGTGGAGATATAGTTTTGGAGTGGTTGGTGCTATTATTTAATAAATGTATGGAAGAGGGTAAGGTACCTAGGGATTGGCAGAGAGCATGCATAGTTCCTTTGCATAAAGGCAAAGGGGACAAAAGAGAGTGCAAAAATTATAGGGGAATAAGTCTGTTGAGTATACCTGGTAAAGTGTATGGCAGAGTTATTATTGAAAGAATTAAGAGGAAGATGGAGAGTAGAATAGCAGATGAACAAGGTTTTAGGAAAGGTAGGGGGTGTGTAGACCAAGTGTTTACAGTGAAACACATAGCTGAACAGTATTTAGATAAGGGTAAAGAGGTTTTTGTGGCATTTATGGATTTGGAAAAGGCGTATGACAGGGTGGATAGGGAGGCAATGTGGCAGATGTTGCATGTGTATGGAATAGGAGGTAGGTTACTGAAAGCAGTGAAGAGTTCATACGAGGATAGTGAGGCTCAGGTTAGAGTATGTAGGAGAGAGGGAGATTATTTCCCAGTAAAAGTAGGCCTCAGACAAGGATTTGTAATGCCACAATGGCTGTTCAATATATTTATAGATGGGGTTGTAAGAGAAGTGAATGCGCGGGTGTTGGCAAGAGGTGTGGGGTTAAAAGATAAAGAATCTAACACAAAGTGGGAGTTGTCACAGCTGCTTTTTGCTGATGACACTGCTTTTGGGATATTCTGAAGAGAAGTTGCAGAGGCTGGTAGATGAGTTTGGTAGGGTATGTAAACAGAAATTGAAAGTGAATATAGGAAAGAGTAAGGTGATGAGGATAACAAAAAGATTAGGTGATAAAACATTGGATATCAGATTGGAGGGAGAGAGTATGGAGGAGGTGAATGTATTCAGATATTTAGGAGTGGACGTGTCAGCAGATGGGTCTATGAAGGATGAGGTGAATCATAGAATTGATGAGGGTAAAAGGGTAAGTGGTGCACTAAGGAGTCTGTGGAGACAAAGAACTCTGTCCGTGGAAGCGAAGAGGGAAATGTATGAGTATAGTTATACTAACACTCTTATATGGGTGTGAAGCATGAGTGGTGAATGTTGCAACAAGGAGAAGGCTGGAGGCAATGGAGATGTCATGTCTGAGATCAATGTGTGGTGTGAATATAATGCAGCGAATTTGTAGTGTGGAAATTAGGAGGAGGTGTGGAATTACCAAGACTATTATCCAGAGGGCTGAGGAGGGGTTGTTGAGGTGGTTTGGACATGTAGAGAGGATGGAACAAAGTAGAATGACTTCGAGTTTATAAATCTGTAGTGGAGGGAAGGTGGGGTAGGGGTTGGCCTAGGAAAGGTTGGAGAGAGGGGGTAAAGGAGGTTTTGTGTGCGAGGGGCTTGGACTTCTGGCAAGTGCTTGAGCTTATTTGATAGGAGTGAATGGAGACAAATGGTTTGTAATACTTGACGTGCTGTTGGAGTGAAAGCAAAGTAACATTTATGAAGGGATTCAGGGAAACCGGCAGGCCAGACTTGAGTTCTGGAGATGGGAAGTACAGTGCCTGCACTCTGAAGGAGGGATGTTAAATGTTGCAGTTTTATAACTGTAGTGTAAGCATGCCTCTGGCAAGACAGTGATGGAGTGAATGATGAAATTATTATTATTGTAATCAAATAGAAGCGCTAAACCACAGGGGTCATACAGCGCTGCAGGTTATTGCAGAATGCAGGGAGAATGGGTTGTAAGAGGGAGATGGATGATTAGTAGGGTATGGAGTGCAGCAGGACAGTGGATAGTGCAGGGATAGAGGGTAGCAAGAGATCGAGGTAGAAGGGACTGAGGGAGGTGCTAGAGGTATAATCTTCAGAGTTTGTGTAGTAAGTCAGTTTCTGTCAATAAGTCAACGAGAGAGTCAGGATTAAAGGACGGTCCATCAGCAAGAAGGGAAGGTAAAGAAAGGGCCGCAGAGCAAAGACGCCGTTGGAGGTAAATTCTGCGTGCTCGTTGATAGAGTGGGCAGTCCAACAGAATATGTCGAACAGACACTGGAACCTGACAATGCTCACAGAGAGGGGCAGGGAGCCTCTCCATGAGATACCCGTGAGTATGACAAGTGTGGCCGATGCGAAGACGGGAGAGTGTATTCTCCCAACCCCGACATTGGTGACAAAAAGAAGGCCAGAAACCTATAATCGGTTTAATAGAATGAAGTTTGTTATTTAGCAGGTCAGACCAGCGTTGTTGCCAACGGGTGCGAAGGTGGGTAGCAATGACCACAAAATAGTCCGTGAAAGGAACACCTCTATATGAAACTGGAAGGTCATGTACTGCTGACCGCGCAGCAGTGTCTGCCTGTTCATTGCCCTGTACGTCAACATGACCAGGGACCCAACAAAAAACAATATCTTTGTGCCTGCTAAAGATACGGCATAACCAAAGTTGGATACGAAGAACTAGGGGGTGAGGTGTATCAATTTTACGGATAGCCTGTAAAGCACTTAGGGAGTCTGAAACGACCACAAATGGTGACACAGGCATAGATGCAATACGGATAAGTGCCACAAGAATGGCATACAATTCAGCCGTAAAGATGCTAGCCGAGGGTAACAGATGCCTTCGCACGATGCTGTCCGGGAAGACTGCTGCAAATCCGACACCGTCAGATGACTTTGAACCATCGGTGTATACTGCGATGGCATGGGAATGAGAATGGAAGTGGTCTAGAAAAAAAGAGCGAGAAGCCGCCGTAGGTAGTTGGGCTTTCACACAAGGTAGAGGAATAGAACAGACACGGACAGCAGGAACTTCCCAAGGGGGTAGGGGAAAGGGAGATGTCACATGAACGTATAAAGGTGGTAGTTGAAGGGAAGACAAGAGTGAATGTAGACGAAGAGAAAAGGGACGAAGTAAACAGGGGCGACGGACAAATAAGGAGTGCCTACTAACATCTGTGACAATCCTATACATGGAAGGATTGCGGAGGTCATGGGAGCGAACATAATAGCAAATGCAATGTGCATCACAACGATCGGACAAGGATGGAATATTCGCTTCTACATAGAGGCTCTCAACTGGGGAAGAACGAAATGCACCAAGGCATAAATGCAATCCCTGGTGATGAATGGGATTAAGGTTGGAAAGAGTAGGAGGGAAGGCCGCCGAATATATCTGGTCACCATAATAGTTTTGATAAAATTAGGGCTGAATGCAGGCGGAGGAGAGTGCTACGATCAGCCCCCCACGAAAGATGTGCGAGGGTTTTTAGGAGGTTCAGCCGGCTATGACAAGTTGCCTTCAGAGAAGTAATGTGAGGTTTCCAGGACAATCGATGGTCAAACAGGAGGCCGAGAAACCTGACTGTATCACGTTCTGGAATACGTAAGCCGTATAGGTACAATGGATGATCAAAGACCACTGAACGTCTAGTAAACGTAATTTGATGAGTTTTGCCACTAGAAAATTTAAACCCGTGAGTGGTGGCCCAATCAGAAACCCAGTAGATGGCATGCTGGAGGGAAACTGCAATGAGGTGACAGTCAGCACCTGCACAAGCTATAGCAAAGTCATCCACATAGAGCGATGACCAAATATTGGATGGGAGAACTGATTGCCAGATTATTTATAGCAAGGAGAAATAGTGTTGTACTCAGAACACAACCCTGGGGGACACCTTCAGCTTGGAGAAAGTCCGGGGAAAGCTCATTACTAACCCGGACACGGAAATGTCTTTCAGTTAAGAAAGCCTTAAGGAAAAATGGTAGATTGCCTCGGAGGCCTAAGGAGTGGGCCTGGGTCAACATATTATACTTCCAAGTTGTGTCATAAGCCTTCTCAAGATCGAAAAAGATGGCGATAACCGAGTGGTTATTGGCAAAGGCATTACGAATATACGTATCCAAGCGCAGTAAGGGGTCAATGGCAGAACAACCCTTACGAAAGCCATATTGACTAGTGGAGAGACTACTATGAGTCTCTAAATACCACATCAAACGTCTATTAACTAGACGTTCCATCACCTTGCAAACTGCACTGGTAAGAGTGATGGGACGGTAGTGGGAGGTATCATGTCCCGTAGTACCCGGTTTGCAAAAGTGAATGATGAAAGTTTTTCTTTTTTGGGCCACCCTGCCTTGGTGGGAAACAGCCGATGTGTTAATAAAATAAAATAATAATAATAACAGAGTAAAAAGGGGGTAATGTTATTTTAGGTGTTTAAATAAAAAACCATATTACCTAACATTCACATTCTTCTAACAAATTATTATTACTTAATCCACTGTAATCCAAATTCACTGTATTATTACATTCACTGGCAGGAGCACTACACTGGTAGAGGTTATACATCCCCTGGGCAAATGGGAGGCAATTAGGTTTGAGCCAAGGATGTGGTCCCATACAAAATCCTTAGATCAAGAGCCCCTAACTGGTATCAAGAAACCTCTTTAGAGGAGTCCATGTTATTGTGATGTTCACTACCTCTTTTACAAACAAAATATCAGCAGTCATCTACACCAATGACAGATGCTTGGTTTCTTAAGAAATGAGTTTTCAGTCTGATAGAAATGGGAGGAGTTAATACCAGATATCAGGAGAATAACACATCATGTTATGGAGTTCTTTTGATGGGAAGTTTATAATTATACAGCAATACAATTGAACAGTGATTATTCAACCCCTTTCAGAGAAAAGGAGGAAAGGGTTACAGTGGATTTTCAACAATGCTACTTACATAATTTTTATAGTCCTTTTGTTTTACAGACACATTTTTTCATTATATATTTGTTTTCTGCATTGGATGGAAGATTGCCAGATAATGCTGAAAGCCATATAACCAGTCACAGGATAATCAACGACCTACTGTAGTTTCAAGAATAGGAACACTACTGTTTCTGACATTCTCAGCCAGCACCTTACACTTTCTGAGGTGCTGATTATTTTTTCTCAAACACATTTCATGTATCAATACTCTGCATTTCCTCTCAATTGTATTAAAATTGACATCGAGTTACACAGAAGTTGCATCAATGTTAATTTACACAAGTACAGTATTTTACTGTAAAGTTTGAAATGTCTGATCACCAGTGTAATTTCAAATGTAATTATTATTATATTTAGAAGGAAGAGGTAAATACCACAGAGGTTATATAGTGCTTTAGAAATAGGGAGTAATCAGATTTAATCTAAGGAAGGGAAGAACAGGTCCAATTCCTTGGAACAACAGACCCTCACTGGCTTCAAATAAATTCCCTTGAATGCAAAATATAAAGTCAGTTCTTTAAATCCACCAAGTATGAATAAAAGGTGATAACTCAAGCAAGTAAAGTAAAGTTGCTGTTCTAAATGCTTATTATTTAACATACTCAAGGTAACTCACCATTCAGTTAATAATTTGTTGGAGGCACTGAAGGTGGAGCTTGGGTGTGATCAAATGGTATATGAGGTGGGGGTAGTTGGGATGATATGTGATGCATTGGTGGTGGAGGTGGCATGCTGTGTGGTGAGTGCAGTGGGGTTATATTATGTAATGGTGGTGGAGGCATATTATGTGTTGGTGGTGGTGTCACAGTGTGTGGTGGTGGAGGCATACTATGTGATGGCAGTGGTGATGTCATATTGTTGGGTGGTGGCATACAGTTTGGTGGAGGCATATTACGTGGTGGCAGTGATGCCATGTGTGATGGTGGTGGTGGCATGTTATGTGGTGATGGTGGAGGTGGAGGTGGTGGTAATGACATACTCTGTGGTGGCAGCATGCTGTGTGGAGGTACAAGTGATATGTTGGGATGCATTTGTGGCATGTTGCTTGGTGGAGGGGGTGGCAGCATACCAACAACAGATTCATGTCCTGAGTAAGATGGAGAAGGCTGGGAGGCTTGCATTACATCACCAAAAGATCCCAATGGATTCCCAAGGCCAAATGAATTCTCTACAGGGGAGGGAGGGGGGTTTGGATGATCTGAGACACCGAGAGGACCTGCTAAACCACGGGGATGGAAATACCCCCTGGGACTGGTGAACTGTGGAGGTCCCCCAAACTGAATGTTTGACGGTTGAGGCCAAGCAGCTGTGTTAGTGGGAGGACCATTGTGATATCCATCACCTTCGTGGGTAATCAAAGCCATGCCTTGATCAGCAATCATTTCTACCTGGTTCTGGAAGTTAGAAAATGGTCTTGGGTCATGTGGCCCAGGATTCCGATGCATTCGTGAGGGTCCTTGAAAACCAGGAGAGCCCGGTATGAAGTCTGGAGGACCCATAGGAAAAGGTGGAGGTCCCCGTGGCCTGAACCTCAGGTGCATTGCTGGTGGATAGCCAAACCTGATGGGTGGTCTGGAAACCTTGCCTCTCCCATGACATGGATTATTATTATTGCCATTTTCATGAGTGTGTCCACGGTCACGAGCTTCACCATGAACTTGCCCCCTTCCACGTTTTCTACATGACTGGAATTCATTTGTAGATGTTGTATACTGCATAAGAAAATTATCAAATTAATTAGTTATTTACAGCTAATTTTTAGCTACTAATTGTTTATTTGAACATGCACAACTGAAAATATAAAAAATATGAGGAACAATAGATGAAAAAATTAAAATATCTTTAGAAATGATGAAGAAAAACAATTAGACTGAGAAAAGCAAAATGTAAAGTAAATTACAAATAATATCAGTGTAGTGGATGATGGGAAATGCAAGATGTAGGAGTAGAGGTAAGGGGAAGGGAGAGGAGGGAAGAGGAGGAAAGGATAGCAGAAGAAAATACAAATATAATTCTTTTTATTCCTATAAAGGTTCATAATGGTTAAAAATGGTGACAAAAAATAAGTGGCATGGATTTGAAGCTTAATGGAAAACCACTGATTATGCAGAGCATTTTTCCTTGTAACTACTTTACAATGCATAATTAAAGTTTGAAGGAAGGGGGTTAGTAACTCCTTCTCCTGTATAAATTACAAATGTAAAAAGAAAAACTTTCATTTTTCATTTTAAATCCTGTGTTTTGCAAACTTTCATTTTTTTTTTTAGGCTACCCTGCCTTGGTGGGAGACAGCTGGTGAGTTAAAAAAAAATTAAAGTTGACTGTTTGAATGCTAAGTTTAATACATGTTAGTATGAGAAGATAGTGAACTAAACTGAAATATTAATTTTGGTAACATTTCAGTTTATAAATATTATAGTTATATAACCTCTATATGACTCTTAATACTACAATGCTACTGCTCCAAAATTTTGTGAAAATATATGTATGAGATTCATTGATGGTGGCAACTCATGAGGCATGCATCCACTGTTAGAATAACAACAGTGTTAGTACGAATTTACTCTCTGATGAGCAATGGTGCGAATGAAATTCTTGTGAATTTAATTATACTCTTTTAACCACCTGACTGCAATACGATATTTCAATGTCATTTCTTATTGATATCACTTAGCCATGAAAGAGAGCACATAGTTAGATATTTTCCAGTAAGACAGGGCAACCAAAAGACAAAAATGTATTCACAAAAATTAATGTATGCTGGAAATTGGGGGAATATTTATAATACTTTTTTAAAAAATGATACAGGCACAAGACCAACTTTCAGGCACCCTTGGGTCCTAAGCTTTGCCAGTACAGTGGACCCTCGGTTTTCGTTCACCTCCAAACTCGAACAATTATGTAAGTGTATTTTCGTAAGTGCTTTTGTAAGTGTATTTTTGGGGGTCTGAAATGACTAATCTAATTTACATTTGTCCTTATGGGAACAAATTCGTTCAGTAACGGCACTCAAACAGCATTCTGGAAAGAATTTTCAACGAAAACCGAGGATCCACTGTATATCGATTTTGCCAAACCAACAGAGGTCACATAATAATAATTAAACAATACACTTCTGACCCACCATGGTCTGCTGGAAACTTAAACATTAGTATAAATGAAACAGGTTTATCTACTACTGTACTTACAAAGAATATTACCACTCCAAAAATGGTAAATTTTAGAATTTTATTGGAGGTACAAATCTAATCACTAGCCATAACTAGGGTTGTTAGTAAAATATGCTAAGAACTGCACAGAATCAAGTGATCACCACCAACAACTGCAGTGTAAACAATTTAAGTAAAGACGCACTACATACAACACCATCTGTGGCCACCACATAAACTATTTGACAAAAAAGTAGTCTCATAATTGTCTGGACTGAAAGAGGTGTCATACAATCTGTTGTTGGTAAATCAGTGTTGCATCTGTAACAAAATTAGTTCATCTAAGACAAGAAGTCTAAAAATACTTTAAAAAGTTACTTCACTGCACCATGTACAAAAGAAAATATTAGATCAATAAAACTTGATCATCAATAATATAGTACAGTGGACCCCCAGATTTCATCAATAATTCTTTCCAGAAGGCTGTTCGAGTGTTGTTACCGAAAGAATTAGTTCCCATAAGGATGAATGTAAATTTGATTAGTCCGTTTCAGACCCCCAAAAATACACTTACAAAAGCACTTACAAAAATACACTTACATAATTGTTCGAGTTGGGAGCAGTACAAAATCTGGGGTCCACTGTATATTACGTATAGTAATTTATATAGAAAAAGTCTTTGTACATTAACTGTCCTAAAGCAGTGCCACATGTGCCTTTTTTTCTAAACTAAATCATTACATTATTTAATTATGTAGCTTTCTTGATCACTCTAATACTAACCTTATTTTGCTTCTTTCCTCCCAATACTCTTGCTTCTTCCTCATCATCTGAGAATTCTTGGCATTCAGAAGCTGGCAGTTCATTGCCTGTCAGGCCCGAAGCATCACTACCCTTGAGCCTAAGGTAACATAAAAAAAATCAATCAATCTTCAACTTGTCGGTTTTCAAACCATTTATCACATCTGACAGACACTGCAACATCATGGAAACTTGATACAAGGAATTCTTCAATACTTGTCCAACCTTTGGATGAAGACCTACTTACACTAGTGGGTGGTTCCACTGTGATCCCGCCTCCTGCTTCCACTCACCTGTCTACAGTATATAAGCCACTTCTCTGGCCATATGCTGTACTTTCTACAAGAGTGATGGACTGAACACATCGATTCCAGGCTGAGGGACTGATTACCTCAAACTACTCCTCTCCTTACCCCTCTCTGCTTTGTATTGGACTGAAGAAGCCACTGTAATTAAAAGATCAAAACACAATTCACAAGCACAAGCTTGTAGCAGAGAAGTTGGACTGGACACGTATGAACTACGAATGCTGGGATGGTGGGGTGGTGTCGGGGGTGGCTGGGGCGGCAGGAGGTCTCCCCCGCTGATCCACAACAAGGCAGCCGCTTGAGGAAAAGGGAATTTTTTTTTCTTCCCGCAAACTGAACCATGCTAAATTAATTTCATGACGTGTTACATAAAATTGTGCAGCAATTCTTCAATCGTGCTATACCCAAATCGTGCCAAATAAACTTGTGCTAAATGACGGTCTACTGTATAAGCAGTAAACTGTGACTCACAATTATCACAACTCAAGACCATTGTAACTTAAGGGACCATTGTAATAGTCTGAAAGCAATGTAAGAAAAAAAGAACCTACCTCATAAGTTCATCAATAACAATGAAGCTGGTGTGTTCCGTGCTTGGAGCAAAATAAACAATATCTCCCTTTTCTATCTTGCTCTCCTTTATATGGTCAGCAGAATTGAAACGAACCACATAAAATGGTTCTTGAACGGGGCCAAACACATCAAACACTTGTCCAAGTGTTCTCTTGCCATGATCCAAAAAGAGTACAGAGTCCAAATCAATGGCAGGGATCTTTGGGAAGGCTTCCACCACAACTGAAAAACACTTTTGTTACTATACTTCGTAATATTTAATTTTTCTTTGTAGTAGCTGCATAGCAGCTCCTTGCACTAGACACTAGCCACCTTTTATGGCATTCATGGCTTATGCATAAATTTTAACTCACTTTCTCATGGAACTGGAAAGGAATCACTATAGGATTACCTAACGCTAATGAGAAGCGGTTAGTGAATAAACAAAAAAAAAATGTTGTCTTGCAATTAAGTGACTGAAGTAATATTCAAGTAAAGGAGCTTTCTTCCCTACAGTGTGACTACTTCCCAGTAGCCTGGCCTGAAGTTAGGCTTACATGTTAATTGCCTGTTCAACCAGGCTGTTGCTGTTAGCAACCCACTTCCCACACAGCCTGGTTGATCTGGCATTTGGCACAGGCAGTGAAGATTATATGGGTGAAATTCTTTCTTCTTTCAACACGTCGGCCGTTTCCCACCGAAGCGGGTTGGCCCAAAATGAAAAACGAAAGTTTCCCCTTTTACATTTAGTAATATATACAGGAGAAGGGGTTACTAGCCCCTTGCTCCTGGCATTTTAGTCGCTTCTTACGACACGCATGGCTTACGGAGGAAGAATTCTGTTCCAAGAACTAGTAAGAAAATGGAAGAAAACCCAGAGGGGTGTGTATATATATGCTTGTACATGAATGTGTAGTGTGACCTAAGTGTAAGTAGAAGTAGCAAGATGTACCTGAAATCTTGCATGTTTATGAGACAGAAAAAAGACACCAGCAATCCTACCATCATGTAAAACAATTACAGGCTTTTGTTTTACACTCATTTGGCAGGACGGTAGTACCTCCCTGGGTGGTTGCTGTCTACCAACCTACTACCTAGAGTGGGTGAAATTATAACCATTTAATGTATGGGTGAAATTATAACCATTTAAGGTATGGGTTAAATGATAATATTTTAATGTATGGGTGAAATGATAATCATTTAATGTATGGGTGAAATGATAATAATTTAATGTAAGTAAATAAGTTTATTCAGGTATACACAAATACAGTTACATAGATTATCATACATAGCAGCATATGTGTAGAGAACCTAGGATAACCCAAAAAAGTCAGACAGAGTGACTTACTTCCATTGGGGTCCTTTTAATACCTTATTATTATACACTGTAGGAGATAATATCTTATTATTATACTATAAAGGATATATACTAGGAATAAGATAAAAAGAGTTATTTACATTCACATGAGTGTTAGCTAAAAAAATAAAAATCATTGCTACATTCATTAGGTACCTTTTGGCTCTCTTTTTGAACTGGCTCATGCTATGACTGGCTTTGACATGTGCAGGCAGTCTGTTCCATTCCTTTATTGCTGTACAATAAAAGGTGTTTGAAGCCTGGCCACTGACTGTGGATACTACAAAGTTGTGCTCTCTCCCCCTAGTACTATGATTCCTTCAGTTCCCAGCCTTGACAAAATTAACAGCAAGATATTCTGGACAATGTTTGTGAGCTATTTTATAAACTTGATTTAACTTCAGTTGTTTTACTCTGTCTTCAATATTCAGCATATTTAATTGTTGTAATTCATCCTGGCCTACATGTTCTCTTGGACCTAGGTCCAGTATGAATCTTACCATTTTGTTCTGGGTGATTTGCAGTTTATCTTTCAGTTTTTTGTCAAGGCAAAGTACCATGAAGAGCAAGCATAGTCCATATGACATTGTATAAGGGCTAGACATAGGGTCCTGCGAGCCTCAGTAGGTAGACACTGTGCTTGTCTGTAGAGGAACTTCAGTCTGGCATTCGCTTTCTTTACTACACTGTTCCCTATCAGTTCTTGTGACATGCATGGGTCAAAGGGGATTTCCAGATATTTTACTGAGGAAACTGAAGTGATGGATTCCCCATTACACCGGACATTAAAATTATTTACCCTTCTCAGTTTATGTTTCGTGCCAAAGAGTATGGCTT
This sequence comes from Cherax destructor, assembly GCA_009830355.1. Taxonomy (NCBI): domain Eukaryota; kingdom Metazoa; phylum Arthropoda; class Malacostraca; order Decapoda; family Parastacidae; genus Cherax; species Cherax destructor. The sequence goes on along the minus strand of WNWK01001930.1, from coordinate 25,311 downwards.
CCGTTTTCCCGAGGTGTAACGATAGTTTGTTGTCTACTAACCATTTGCTGCAGGACTCCAGTTCTAGTGTTATTACATTAGCTATATCTTGTGGGTCTTTACCTGACACTAACAGAGAACTGTCATCCGCATACAGTAGGAGTTTGCATTTGACACTGATGGCCATGTCATTTATATAAAATAAAAATAATAAGGGACCCAGAATACTACCTTGGGGAACTCCACATGTTATCGGCAGGGGTTCTGATTCTGTTTTGTTGATTTTGACAATTTGTTTCCTGTTGCTAAGATAGGACTTAAACCAGTCTATGGAACCTATGCCGATAGCTTACCTTTGATATACCTTTGAAGAGTTTCGAGAGTATCTACTCTCTGAGCCCGGCCATGGGCCAGGCTCGTCTGGTGCTTGCCTGGTCAACCAGGCTGTTGCTGCTGGAGGCTCGCTGCCCCACATATCCATCACAGCCTGGTTGATCTGGCACCTGGTGAAGATATTTGTCCAGTTTCCTCTTGAAGGCTTCTACACTGGTTCCAGCCGTGTTTCGGATATCTTCTGGTAAGATGTTGAATAGTCTGGGACCCCGGATGTTAATACAGTGCTCCCGTATTGTCCCCACCGCACCCCTGCTCCTCACTGGGTTTATTTTACACTTTCTCCCATATCTCTCACTCCAGTATGTTGTTATGGCAGTGTGCAGATTTGGGACCAGGCCCTCAAGTACTTTCCATGTATATATTATCATGTATCTCTCTCTCCTCCGCTCCAATGAGTACATGTTCAAGACTTGAAGGCGTTCCCAATAATTTAGATGTTTCAATGGCTCAATGTGAGCCGTAAACGATCTCTGGATTTGTTCCAGCTCTGCTATTTCTCCTGCCCTGAACGGGGCCGTCAGCACTGAGCAGTATTCTAAGTGAGGGAGCACTAGCGATTTGAATAGTGTCACCATCGGCATTATTTCCCTTGTTTTGAAAGTTCTCAATACCCACCCCGTCATCTTCCTGGCTGTTGTGATCTTTGTCTTGTTATGGTCTTTAAACGACAGATCAGCAGACATAATTATTCCCAAGTCCTTTACGTGTTCCTTTCGTTCTATGTGGTGACCCTCTTGCGTTTTGTATATAGTGTTCCTTTTGAGTTCTTCATTTTTTCCATACCTAAGCAGCTGAAACTTATCACCATTGAACGTCATGTTGTTCTCCACTGCCCATTGGAAGACCTTGCTTATGTCCTCCTGTAATTTTTCAGTGTCCTCTACCGTAGTGACTTTCATGCTTATTTTAGTGTCATCTGCAAATGATGATACAAAAGTGTGCTTGAAGTTTCTTACATAATATATGTATTGTGGTTGACAGTATCGAAGGCCTTTTGCAAGTCTAAGGTTACCATTCCTATGAGGTTCCCTATCAACATTTCAGTTCTCATGTAATCCAACAGATTAATTAGGGAGGTGTCGGTTGAGTAAGAGCTCCTAAAGCCTGATTGGTAACTATGAAGAATGTTGTTGTCATTAAGATACTTAACTACTTGACAGTACACCGCCCTCTCTAGAATTTTGGATATTACACTGAGTATACTAACAGGCCTATAGTTGCTGACATCAGACCTACTATTTTTCTTGAAGATAGGAGTAACTCTGGCCTACTTGAACTTCTCTGGTACAGTATTAGTGGTAATGGACAAATTTATTATGTGAGCAATGGGGATTACCAGTTCAGAGGCACCATCTTTTAGGAACTTAGACGAGATGTTATCTGGGCCGGTGCTCTTAGTTGGGTTTAACCTGCTTAGTTCTTTTTGCACGAAGTCATGAGATACACTTACTAGTTGACAACTGTTTGGGGTTACCCCTTTATTGGTATAGTATGTTTTAAACTTATCAGAGTCTGTGTTAAGGGTATTTGATGCAGCTGGTAGTTTACTTACTAGTGTTGATGCGACAGTTGTGTAGTATGAATTAAAACAATTTGCCACTTTAGTTGTTTCGTGGCATACCTCGTTATCGATATTTAGTACTATGTTAGATCTATCTATGGGTTTTTGGCTATACCCCAACTGTTTTAGTTGTTGCCAGAGCTTTCTGGGATCATTTTTGTACTCTTCTATTTTTGAGCAATAGTGTCTTGCCTTTGCACCTTTTGTAATCCTCTGCACTCTGTTCCTCACCCTTTGGAATTAGTTTAGCACTGCAATATCCTCTCTGTATGTATGAAATGATAAACATTTAATGTATGGGTGAAATGATAATCATTTAATGTATGGGTGAAATGATAAACATTTAATGTATGAGTGAAATGATAATCATTTAATGTATAGATGAAATGATAATTTAATGTAGTATGTGTGAAATGATAATCATTTAATATATGGGTGAAATGATAATCATTTAATATATGGGTGAAATGATAATCATTTAATATATAGGTGAAATGAAACAGGAGGAACAAGGTATGTGGGAGAAAACAGTAAACACACACATTAGATCTTCTCACTAACCTTGCTGCTCAACAGTGTTGAATATTGTTCCTATGGGGACAGCCTTTTCTTCTGGCACAGATATATGTAAGTCCTCGATGGGTGGCAACTCATGTATCTGCAGTTCTCCAGGAGTGACCAGAATGTTAAGCTTTGATGCAGGTTTCTTCTGCACCTGATGTCTGATAGTGGATACAACACTATGTTAAACAATCAAGAGTGACCAGGTAAAGCTAATAAACTAAGTATATTATCATCAGAGTTATTCAGCATCTGGGGAATAGGAGGTAATCAAGCTTGATCTAAGGAAGGAAAAGGTAGTTCCATCAAGCTTGATCTAAGGAAGGAAAGGGTAGCTCCATCAAGCTTGATCTAAGGAAGGAATGGAAAGGGTAGCTCCATCAAGCTTGATCTAAGGAAGGAAAGGGTAGCTCCATCAAGCTTGATCTAAGGAAGGAATGGAAAGGGTAGCTCCATCAAGCTTGATCTAGGGAAGGAGAGGGTAGCTCCATCAAGCTTGATCTAGGGAAGGAGAGGGTAGCTCCATTAAGCTTGATCTAGGAAAGGAAAGGGTAGCTGCATCAAGCTTGATCTAGGGAAGGAAAGTGTAGCTGCATCAAGCTTGATCTAGGGAAGGAAAGGGTAGCTCCATCAAGCTTGATCTAGGGAAGGAAAGGGTAGCTCCATCAAGCTTGATCTAAGGAAGGAAAGGGTAGCTCCAACTCAAGAGCCCTTCACCAACATCAAGGCATTCTACTTGAAGTGTTGTAAATTACAGTCATTGACAAAGAACAAAAAGGCACAATACTGAGACTGGAACAATACACAAATAACCCGGACAGGGGGAAATGAAACTTATGATGTTAGGTCCAACTTGAACCATTAACTAGTCACACATTAACACATGAAGGTAAGGGAGCCAGGAGATGAGGGTATGTCATAAGTTTCTTTCTCCTATGTGTGGGTTATTTGTGTATAGTTAGCCACACTCTTGCATTACATTTTTTTTTTTTTAGAGCAGTCTCCACAATTTCAGATAGAGCCTAGTTAGCCAGTTTGTATGGATTATGCTGACTTGTTGAATGCCACCAACTATGACCTGGACTAAAGCCAAGATGTCAGAAGAAAAGCTTTTGAAACCGGAAGCTAGTAAAACACAAATAAACCAGCCCATTCACTCAAATCTAATACAGGAGTCTCCAAATTACAAACACCCCCAGTTACATTTACCCACACTTACAAATGGACACTTGATAGCAAAGGTTTACAACTGCAGAGCCATAGTAAGAATGTGTAACACATAAATCAGCCTTCGTACTATTATTTTCTATAAAGAAAATAATATCTAATTTGAAAAACCAGGAATGCAACTTGTTTATATGTTAAAGGTTTCCTGTATCCAAAAACTACAAACTTTAATGGCACAAAAAAAAGAGGAGGAAGCATAACAATAATAGATTATATCAACATAGACCAAGATAACCCAAAAAAGAAACCAGACATGCAAGTAATAAATAAGGTAAAGTATTAAAAAATCAACATACTGACCATTTACCACCAAGGCATAATGACCCAAAGAAGAAAAAACCATTCACCATCACCCATTCCATAGCTGTTTTTTTCAGAAATGAATGAAGATCATAATTCAAATAACCCACCAATGAGCAACATCCTCACTCATTGATTGGAGCTATGGAGCTGAACACACACCAAGGCTGAGGGACTGACTACCTCGTATCTACATATCCGCTCCTGCTGTCTCCTCTGTATTTCGAAGGAAGAAGCCTGCTGAGGAGGCAGGCAATAAAGATATCAAACTGTTGCATATGCATCTTACTCATCTACTTGTCAGTATTGTATATCATTAACATAATGATTCCCATCCGTCCTCCATAGTGCTGACACTACTTCCCACTTTTTGCCACCCAGTTTCCCTGAATCCCATTGTACATGAAGGGGGTAGGTGAGTTTCAGTGGGGAGAAATAAATGGGATTAAGTCAGGAGTATCTGACTTAATCCCATAACTGAAGGATCAGTTATGGAAGGAGAAGACGGAATATAAATGTATAAATTCAAGGATTATGTAGATTAAAATAAGGGTCATAATAAGTGTGTATACACCTGGAGAAGAGAGGATTGTAGAGGAGACAGAGATTTTGGGAGATGTTTAGCGAATGTGTAGAAACTTTTGAAACAAGAGAGTAATTGTGGGAGGGGACCTAAATGCTAAAGTAGGAGAAGCATTTAGAGAGGGTATGGTAGGTAAGTGTGGGGTGCCAGGTGTAAATGATGATGGGAGCCCTTTGATTGAACTTTGTACAGAAAGGGGTTTGGTTATAGGTAATACATATTTGAAGAAAAAGAGGATAAATAAGTATACAAGATAAGATGTAGGGCATAATGACAGTAGTTTGTTGGACTACGTATTGGTAGATAAAAGACTGTTGGGTAGACTTCAAGATGTATATGTTTATAGAGGGGACACAGATATATCAGATCACTTTTTAGTTGTAGCTACAGTGAGAGTAAAAGGTAGATGGGATACAGGGAAAAATGGAAGCAGCTACTTGACTTGGTTCTTGCCAGCAGGGAATCACTAATTAATAATCTTGAGGTTAATGATGAACTTGGGGAAAGTGATCACAAATCACTCAGTTTTAATATATCATGGAATTACCCTAATAATGGCAATCAAATCTCTGCCCCTGACTTCCGCTTGGCTGATTTCATAGGACTGAAAAATTACCTGGGTGAACTGAACTGGAATGACCTGACTATGGGTCAGGTAGGTGGTGATGGTTGCTGATATAAGAGAAAGGTGAAGGTTTATAAGGTAAAGGAGGAGGCAGTTTTTGCTTGATACACAACCTTTGTTTGGAATACAACTCGCGTGCTAGAACTTGTATGGGTCAAAATGAGTCACGACACTGTGCTCTACCCTTGTTTACCTCTCTCTTGATGTGGAGGAGTTAGTGCAGGGGTACAAGGAAGAGCTGAACACTGACGAGCTGCAGGAACTTGAGAAGGAGAAGCACAAGACTAAAATGGATGCACTCTCTTTAGGCTCGGAAGAGGAGACAGAGGAAGCCCCTACTTCATTAATCAAGGAAATCTTTGCCAAATGGATGGACGTCAAAAACTTTGCAGAGAAGTATCACCCCAAGAAAGCTATGACAAAATACATAAAAATTTCTTAGCACAGTCAATAGGAAGAACAGACACAGTTCTAGATTGTGGTTGTGTGATGGAATGGACTCAGAGAGGAGGTAGTAAATACTACTATAATAGATACTTTAAAATAATTACATGACAAATTATATACTTTGGAACCTCGGTTTTCGTGATTAATCCATTCAAAAAAGTCTGACGAAAACCGAATCATACGAAAACTGAAGCAATATTTCCCATAAGAAATAATATAAATCCAATTAATCCGTTCCAGACACCCAAAAATATTAACAAAAAATACATTTTATAGAGAATAACTATAGTTTTACATACAGAAAACAATGAAAAATATAAATGACTAATGAAATGGATAAATGAACATGTAACATCACTTTTACCTTTATTGAAAACACTTGTTGCCATATAGAAGATGGCGAGGAGGGGAGAGGGAGGAGGAGAGGTTATTGTTTGGAAGGGGAACCCTCTTTCATAAGGACTTCAGGTATCAAGGCCCTATCCAGGGTTACTTCCCTTCTTTGTCTTATACTGGCACTAGGACCAGCTTGAGAGTCACTGTACCTTTGTTGCACAAAAAATCTGTCCAGAGAGGTCTGTTTCTGGCACCTCTTTAAGATTTGCCTAAAATGGGACAAGGCATTGTCATTGAACATGTTGCCGACAACAGCTTTGTTGGGGTGATATTTCTCCACAAAACTTTGCAACTCACTCCACTTTGCACACACGTCCGTAATCACTGAAGAAGGCACATTCTCCCCTCTCTCTTCCTCCTCCTCTGAAGCAATTTCCTCAGCTGCGGCCCCATGGTGGCTTATTTAGCAGTCGCACTCAATAAACAAACACAAAAAAACAATGGATTATTACGAAATGTTTTGAATGAATGCTTGGGGTGATGCTCACTCAACGAGAAACAAAAGCAGACTGAGTCACGAACGCATGGGATGCTTTGTGTGGGCGTTTGAGTGGTCGAGTCACGTGGACATGTTTGATACGGACCATTTTCAACTCTATGAAAACCAAGCTGATGTATGAAAACTGGGGCAAAATTTAGACGAAAAAAGTCGTCGAAAACCGAATCCTACAAAAATTGAGGTTCCACTGTATATAAGTCCCTCTTTGTGCCTAGTTTTACTCACTGAACATATTTTAACTGAAAACAGATTAGTGTGCAAGAAGATGACATTCGCTAAAAGATGTGTATGAAATAATAAAATCACTAAAAATGACTGCTAGGTTTTAGATTTATTCTCAGTAAAACTCATTTCTAGCTATAAGTCACAGTGGTACCTTGATATTAGAACTTAATCCATTTCAAGAGGCTGTTCGAATAGCGAGTTTTACAAATGTTGAATCAATTTTTCCCATAAGAAATAATGTAAATTGGATTAATCCATTCCAGACTCAAAAAATGAATAATTATAAAACATTTTAAGTGAAAATATTGCTTATTTAACCCTTTGACTGTTTCGGTCGTACATATACGTCTTACGAGCCACTGTTTCGCACGTGTATACAGTGGACCCCCGAGTTTCGTAAAAACTTCACTCCTGAAGTCTGCTCAAGTGCCATTACGAGCAATTTACCCTTAAGAAAAATGTCACGTAGGTTAGTCTATTTCAGACCCCCAAAAATACTTTTCCACAAGCACTTACAATATTATACTTACATAAATGTACGATTTCCGGGGTTTACGAACTCGGGGTCCACTGTATACAGTGGACCCCGAGTTCAAACCCGAAATCGTATAATTATGTAAGATAAATATTGTAAGTGCTTGTGAAGTGTATTTGGGGGTCTGAAATAGACAACCTACGTGACATTTTCCTAAGGGAGTAAAGTCGTTGTATGCGCCTGAGCAGACTTCAGGAGTGAAGTTTTACGAACTCGGGTCCACTGTACTCACAAATTCTAGCGGCTTCAAATCAAACGGGAGAAAGCTGGTAGGCCCACATATGAGAGAATGGGTCTGTGTGGTCAGTGTGCACGGTATAAAAAAAATCCTGCAGTACGCAGTGCATGAGAGAAATAAAAACTCCGACCATGTTTTTGGATTAAAACGCCGTATTTGAGGTGTATTTTCGTATAGTATTTATGGTTGTATTCTCTTTTTTATGGTCTCATTTGATAGAATGGAAAACATACTACAGAAATATGGATGATTTTGATTCGTTTCAATGTGAAAACGACCTTGAAATTGAGCTCAAATTAGGGGAAATGTTTGATTTTTGCAAATGTTCAAGAGTAAACAAATCATGCCACGCGTCCAATACACATCAATTGGTGAGTTTAATATTCTTTCACAAGTGCACAGATATTATTTATACCATTTTTACAATAATGCAATAGTCTGTATAACGGTAAATCTTCTATTTTTTGTGTGAATAAAAAATCAAAATAGAAAACAAGAGGGGCCTAAAGACGTGACTAATGAACAGATAACATCTTATTTTAGTGCCAGGAATGTCTTGCCAGGAATGTCTGCATTGTTTATTCTGGACCCTATTTTGAAATTGACAACTTTTTTATTTTGCATGAAATTGGCCAAATTGCCAATTTCTGACCACTTTATTGGGTAGTTGAAATCGGTAAATTGGTGGTTTCTTGTACTCAATCGATAGAACAAATGGAGTTCTAAAGAAATAGCTATGAGTTTGGTCGACTGGAACAATGGAATTGGCTGAAAATAGGGCTCAAAGTCGGCGAAATTGCCGATGCGTATATATCGCTGAGATCGCTAACTTTGCGAGAGCGTAATTCCATAAGTGTTTCATCAAATTTCATACTTTTGCTGTCATTACCATCGGGAAAAGATTCTCTATCATTTAATAAGAAAAAATCATTTTTTTTTTTTTAAATTTTGTTACAACAGGAGAGCACTCAGGATTAGGGGTTGCGACAGTCAAAGGGTTAAACCTGTATAAAAATATTTGCATGCATAAAATAATACATGAACAAAATATGAAAACTATACATGTTCCACTTTCCCACCTCGCAATGACTTCTTTTTTCACTTTAATTGTTGTTTTCACTACTTTTCTTTTAGGCTTGTTTGGATCACTACCTTTTTTTTTTTTAGGGGGGTCATGATTACTTATTTTCAATGAAAATATAAAAAAAAAAAAACCAGAATAACAATGAAATACTAAAAAGTTTCACGGAGCTTGTATGAACGATGCTTAACGAACGAAAGCTGATGAGAGACTGAACACATGATGCGTTGTTTTTGTGAGACTTCGTCCAGATGGACCATTGAATATCAGGCAATGTCCAAATACCTAGTCAAATTTTTTTTGAAAAAGGAAATAAAGGAAATAAAGCCTCCTCCATAGCTTCACTAGTGATACTATGAGAGGAAATCGCAGAGGAACCCATAACAGTAACAGGAAACCAACGCTAAGGACTCTGCAATTCAACATGCCTAAACAGCAGGAAGCCGGTGCATCATCAGCCCCCATACCCCCGCCTGGGTCCCGACAACACCACCACCACCAAACATGGCTGACTCTCCCTCCAACTTCACCAACTTCGTAGGATTCCAAGGTATGACTATTCCTGATCCTATTAGGGAATACATTATTGCCCTCGAAGCTGAAAACAAAGACATCAAAGCAACACTAGTGAAATATGAATCCAAGTTAACTAACCTCGAGATCAAGATCCAAAACCTTGAAGAGAAGATTACATCGGGAAGTACTGACACAGAAAATACTCTGCAAACAGCTATAACCACCAGTCACTCCGATCAAATAGCAACCCTGAATATGAAGGTGGAAGAAGCAATCAAGGACTGGAATAACAACATGCACACTTGACTTAATGAATATCTTGATTTTCAAGATGACAAAACCGAACAAGATAACTTGCCTGATGCAGTTATAATAAACAGCAATCACATTCCCAGAGACATAATTCAATCCCAGTGCAAGGAAACTGCTATCATCATATTACAAGACCACCTACGAGTTAATGTGCAAAGTAATGAAATCAAAGAAACACGATTGCTAGGAAAACAAGGTAAACATAGTATTATGATCAGACTTCATTCATATGATACAAAAAAGGACCTAATTAAAACAGCAATTGGAATGAAAAATGGAGTGTACATCAACGAGTGCCTAACCAGGAAACGTCAAAACCTTCTGTTTAGGTTGAGAAAACTTAAACTGGAGAACAAAATCCATCAGTGCTTCACTCGTGATGGGAAAATACTAGTTTGAAAAGCATCAACAGGTCAGCAATTTTCTATATCAAACGAACGTGATCTCTCCAACTTCCTTAGACAAGCTGACATTACCATTACTGATTAACCAATTGTCCTCAACACATAATATACGTGTGGTGTAATAGTGTATCTTACTACTACATTATTGTGCAATTCCTTGTATACTAACTTTTACTAGATAGTACCAACTACCTCATATACAATGTACTTTTTTTTAGTGCTATTACTTGCTTAAACTTTATACTATAAATCAAATCTTGCTTCTAAATTAATTTTATATCATATTTACTATCTGTCCATTTATTTTAGTCACCATTTATATATTCTCTTGAAATAGTTCTCAACAAATCAATACCTAGTATTGCTATTCATCCAATAACTCATTTACTCTAAGCTTTAAAAAATAATTAAGGTGCTAATTCAGGTGCTAAAGTGTTTTACTCTCATTATTTACTTTTATATTCCCTAAAGTGTTTTACTTTCATTGTTTACTATTATATTCCTAGTTATATTTCCCTAGTTTATTTAAAAAAAAAAAAAAATTAACTGCCACAGTTCTTATATTAACCCTTTGACTGTCGCAACCCTCAATCCTGAGTGCTCTCCTGTTGTCGCAAAATTTAAAAAAAATAAATAAATTATTTTTTCTTATGAAATGATAGAGAATCGTTTCCCGATGGTAAAGACACCAAAAGTTTGAAATTTGATTGAAAACTCACGGAATTACGCTCTCGCGAAGTTAGTGATCTCAGCAATATATACGCATCGGCAATTTCGCCGACTTTGAGCCCTATTTTCGGTAAATTCCATTGTTCCAGTTGACCAAACTCATAGATATTTCTTTAGAACTCTATTTGCTCTATCGATTGAGTACAAGAAATCACCAATTTATCGATTTCAACTACCCAATAAAGTGATCAGAAATTGGCAATTTGGCCAATTTCATGCAAAATAAAAAAGTTGTCAATTTCAAAATAGGGGCCAGAATAAACAATGCAGACATTCCTGGCACTAAAATAAGATGTTATCTGTTCATTAGTCACGTCTTTAGGCCCCTCTTATATTACTTTTGCTTTCTATTTTGATTTTAAATTCACATAAAAAATAGAAGATTTACCGTTATGCAGACTATTGCATTATTGTAAAAATGGTATAAATAATATCAGTGCACTTGTGAAAGAATATTAGACTCGCTAATTGATGTGTATTGAACGCGTTGCGGGATTTGTTTACTCTTGAACATTTGCAAAAATCGAACATTTCTCCTACTTTGAGCTCAATTTCAAGGTCGTTTTCATCATAAAACTAATCAAAATCATCTCTATTTCTGTAGTATGCTGTCCATTCTATCAAATGAGACCATAAAAAAAGAGAATACAACTATAAATACTATACGAAAATACACCTCAAAGTCGGCGTTTTAATCCAAAAAAATGGTCGGAGTTTTTTTTCTCTCATTACGTACTGCGTGCTGCAGGATTTTTTTTATACTGCGCACACTGACCACACAGACCCATTCTCTCATATGTGGGCCTACCAGCTTTCTCCCGTTTGATTTGAAGCCGCTAGAATTTAGGCGTATTGATACGTCCGAAACAGTGGCTCGTAAGACGTATATATACGACCGAAACAGTCAAAGGGTTAATTTTTAATAAACTAATTAAGGTGCTAACTCAGGTGCTAAATTGTTTTACTTTCATTGTTTACTATTATTTTCCCTAGCTCCTTTATTTCTAGCTTTAGAATAACTACCATAGTTCATTTAATTACATTTGTAAAAATAACGAAGGTACAAATTCACGTGCCAAGAACTCTTTACTTGTCCTATTCTTAAGTCTAATTATAGAATCACACTCATTCTTATGAACCCAAACATTGATCCTGACATCAACCTCTTATTAAATGACTTACATGGCCCTAACAACAACTGTAATTATTACACAGCAGAACAAGCGAAAGCACTACTCAGAGCCAACAATAACATAACTATCTTTAACTATAATATCAGATCTTTAAGCAAGCATTATGATGACCTCATTTTTTTTTTCAACAAGTTGGCAGTCTCCCACCGAGGCAGGGTGACCCAAAAAGAAAGAAAATCCCCAAAAAGAAAATACTTTCATCATCATTCAACACTTTCACCACACTCATACATAATCACTGTCTTTGCAGAGGCGCTCAGATACGACAGCTGAGAATAGTCCCTCATAGCATTATTAAATTCCTTGCAGGCCAGTATGTCCATCATTGCTCTCAATGAAACCTGGCTAAAGCCTAATACTACAGATATCTATGCCATTCCTGGTTACACAGCCATACACAACTATAGGCCTTTTTCCTCAATAGCAGCTCCTCTAACTGAGTTGCTAAAGAAAGATACTCCATTTGTTTGGACCTTCAGTCAGGAAAAAGCATTTCAAACCTTGAAAGAAAGATTAACTTCTGCTCCAATCTTAAAATTCCCAGATTTTACAAAGCCTTTCTATTTAACCACTGATGCCAGTTCTATAGGCATTGGTGCAGTTCTTGCACAGAAGATCGATAGTAAATACAACGCAGTTGCATTTGCTAGTCGAGTCCTTACAAAGGCTGAAAGGAATTATACAGTAACTGAGCAAGAAGCCTTAGCAATAGTGTGGTCTTTAAAACACTTCCGAGACATAATTTATCAGTACCCTGTCCATGTCTTGACAGATCATGCACCTCTAATACCATTGTTCCAGAATAAACAACCTACTGGAAGACTAGCTAGATGGTCCTTAACTATCCAAGAGTTCAACCCTACCTTTGAACATTTACCTGGCAAGTCAAATGTAGTTGCAGATGCTTTATCGCGTCATGTTAGCGTAGTAACTGCTGATCCTCCGTTTAGTGCTGAGGATGTAAAGAATGCCCAAAGAACAGATCCCTTGTGGTCTGGTGTGACTCGATTCCTGCTACAGGAAGACCTTATTCTTACTGTGAAGCCACCAGCACCTATCAGTGACTTTGTTATGAACCAAGAATTACTGTATCGCGTAACCGAGCTGGGAACGCCTAGTAGACGGGCATACCAGTTAGTAATTCCTCAGTCACTAGTAAAAGTAGCTTTACAGCTAATTCACGATGCACCAGGTGTTGCACACCCTGGTATGGACCGTTCGATTAAACAAGCAAGATTGAAGTACTTTTGGCCTCGTATGGCAACTGATATTACCGAGTATGTTAAGAAGTGTAGTGTTTGTATGAAACACAAGGGTAATATCAACGGTCCCAATCCTATCCAGATGTATCCCACTACTAGTGAGCCATGGGAAAGAGTTGCAATAGATCTGCTAACTAATTTTCAATGTACAACGCAAGGCAATAAACATCTGTGTGTGATGGTCGATCATTTCACCAGATATTGTGAGTTAGTTCCTATTCCAGACAAGACTGCCGAGACAGTAGCTAAAGCGTTTAAGGAACGTATAATCTATAGACACACCACTCCTAAATCCTTAGTATCCGATAATGGAGGTGAATTTTGCAACGAGATTCTAGAAAACCTATGTGCCTTGTATAAGATTACTAAATCTACCATTGTTCCACACCATCCTGCCAGCAATGGTTTAGCAGAAAGAACGAATAAGAAAGTCCTTGACGTCTTAAGAGCTACCATCAATCCCAATAGTGTAACCTGGGATGAAGTCATTCCTGATGTTCAATGTGCCATAAATTCTGCCTTTAACGCTTCAATAGGTGATACCCCTCATTATGCACTGTACGGTGTCGATAAGCGTTTGCCTTATGAGCTGTTATATTCCAATCCGAAACCGACTTACAATCCAGATGATTTCGTAGCAGTTCGTACCAGTCAAGCTCAAAGTGTTTTCAGACGAATTCGTGAAACACTTCATAAGTCAACAGCAGAATTTACTAGAGTAACTAGTACTAAAGCCAAACCGACTAAAGTTCAAGTAGGGTCCAGAGTCATGTTGTTCAACTTTAACAAAACTTCAGCAATGCCTAAATTAGACCAAAAGTTTGTTGGCCCATATCGAGTAGTTGAACATATCAAGGGCAATAAGTATAAAGTTAGAGAACTTAGTACGGGTAAGTGTAAAGAATCGCATCTAGATCATATGAAGTTAGTATGTGACGAAGACGAAGCCCTGACAACCAGACTGTTGTGACTGACAATGATAATCCGTCTGACCCCGTACCTTCAACTTCTAGTAGTGAGTCAGAGGAACAACCTGATTGTCGTTACTCCTTGCGTACACGACAAGTGTTGAGAAACCCCCAAGTATCATTTGTTGATATCAGTGTAGACCCTCCTCAATCAGAAGTTGAGTTACCTATTGTAACAGAGTTTGATCCACCCAGAGATGATAATTATACAGCCTATATCAATCTCACCTAGCAGAGTTGGGGTTAAATGTAAATAATCTGTATAGATAAATATGTAGTAAGCGTTTAACTGTGTGTTATAATATCTACTTAGTATTACTCAAATTTTTTTTTGTGTTCACGTTCTCTCCGAGTTCTGAGAATTAACAGTATAGATTTGAGTGCACCAGATCTACCTTGTCTGTTAATCACTACCTTCTTGTAAATATATTTCCTCAGAATTCGTAGATCACATGAAGACAGTTCGATCGAACAAATTTTTTTATATCTCTTTATCATGATTTTTCTAGAATGAGCTCATTTAGTTAATTCCTATGTATCATGATGCATCATATAGTAATGTAGATTATTCCATCATGATAATATCCATGTGAAGTACAGTGGACCCTCGGTTAACGAAAAAAATTCATTGCAGAAGCCTGCTCAAGTGCCATTACCGAACGAATTTACGTCCTTAAGAAATAATGTCATGTAGGTTAGTCTATTTCAGACCCCCAAAAATACACTTCCACAAGAACTTACAAAATTATACTTACATAATTGCACGATTTCCGGGGTATTCGTTAACCGAGGGTCCACTGTATAATGTTCAACTGTTGTGTACTTTGACATTGTATAGAATCAGCTGAGAGTTGTTGCCTGTTGTCCTTAGTTTGTATAGTTGTATGTCGAGACGCCATACGTAGCATGCCCGAGCTGTACGGTTCGTATTTCTAACGGCTGCACCACGGCTGTTCACGTGATTTCCAACCTCTGCCCATGTGATCTGGCATTAGCCAATCATAGGCCTGCCTTTTGAATGCCCCAGTGCCGTGCGAGCCTAGCAGGCAGTACCATCCGAGTAGGCATAGCAGGCAGACACAGGCATAGGCTCTCAGCTCCCATATATCCAACGCCTCATTAAACGCTACCAAAAACCAAGCTCATCGTCTGTTATATTACCAAATCTATGAAAAGAACCCCACAACACACACTGACCTAGAGTTCAAATCCAAAGAACTACGACACTGACCCTCAAGGGGGTTAATGTTATACTGGAAAAAGTACTCATCAATGTAATATCCAAACCATGGAACACTATGGCCAGTTAGTCCTAAAACTCCAGGCCACTGTGTAAGTAACTTGACATGGGGTTCAATCCTCACCTATTCTGTGGTTTGTTTGGAATCGTGATATTACAATTTTATGAATATAATATCCATTTACAGTGGTACCCCGGTTTACGATATTTTTTCGTTCCAGAATGCTGTTCAAGTGCCATTACCAAACGAATTTATCCCCATAAGGAATAATGTAAAATAGACTAGTCCTTTTAGACCCCCAAAAAATACACTTACAAAAGCATTTAAAAAAATAAACTTACATAAAAGGGCGAGTTTGGGGACCATCGTAAACCGGGGTACCACTGTACTATTAAAAAAAGGGTTTGGAGATGGAAATACTTCAATAAGGAAGACTAGTACAGTGGACCCTCGGTTTTCATTGAAAATTCTTTCCAGAATGCTGTTTGAGTGCCATTACCGAACGAATTTGTTCCCATAAGAACAAATGTAAATTAGATTAGTCATTTCAGACCCCCAAAAATACACTTACAAAAGCACTTACGAAAATACACTTACATAATTGTTCGAGTTTGGAGGTGCACGAAAACCGAGGGTCCACTGTATATAAAAGTTTGAAGAATGACCACAAGTTAAACTAGTACAGGTAGTCCATCACTAATCCGGCATCATCGGAACCTGTAGGGTGCTGGATAAGTGATTTTGCCGGATTACAGAGTGGTTAGGTTAGAATACACTTAAGCCAATGGCGATATTTACACATCCCCGATTTTACCCACTCTACGCCCTATTTTGGACTACAGTGGATCCCCAGATTTCGTACTGCTCCCAACTCGAACAATTATGTAAGTGTATTTTTGTAAGTGCTTTTGTAAGTATATTTTAGGGGTCTAAATGGACTAATCTAATTTACATTATTCCTTATGGGAATAAATTTATTCGGTAATGGCACTTGAACAGCATTCTGGAATGAATTATGGCCGATAACCGGGGATCCAGCAATTAATAACTTCATAACAGATACTGACTTATGTATTACACAGATACTGACTTATGTATTAATAATTTTCTAAAAAAGACCCAATACCTCTATAACATGCATTGCCTTAAAAAGACTAAACAGATCACAGCTAAGAGACTAAACAATCCCTGGCTAACACCCAGCATTCTCAAATCTATTAATATAAAACACCTATATGAAAACAGTACAGAATGGGTCAAATAACAAGAGAACAAACAAAATGTTACTCATCAAACCTAACCAACCTGATAAGAAGGTCAAAAAAATTGTATTACGAGAACAGATTAAATAACTTAAGAGGTGATATGAAAAAGACCTGGAAAACCCTATAATACTTTATTGTGACATGGTACAATGATACATGGTAGACAAGATATATTTCTTAATGAGATGTACATCTGAAATTCTAGGAACTAAAAAAATATCCAGAAACATAACAATCAAACTGACAAACCCAGATGAACCCCTGCTCCCACCAACTGAAACTAAATCTTTTCTTCTCCACAATAGGAAAAAAGTTGGCAAGCAAAATCCCAAATTCAAACACTCCACCTAATGCCTACCTCACTGGAACCTACCCGAATACACTATTCTTAGCTCCGACCAACCCAACAGAAGTCTAGCTTGTTATTACACATTAAAAAATAAGGCAGGAGATCTAAATAACTTACCACCTTTTATATACAAAAAAGCTTCTCAAGTACTATCACCAATTATTGCAACACTCTTTAACAAATCCATTGAATCCTCCACCTTCCCATCAATACTCAAAATAGTGAGGGTTACCCCCATACATAAAGGAGGAGATCAAACAGATCTGAATAACTATAGGTCAATATCTAACTTACCCCTTCTCTCCAAAATCTTTGAGAAATTAATTCATAGGCAAATCTATTCCTACCTCATCTCCCACAACATACTCAACCCCTGTCAGTTTAGTTTCAGGCCTAATAAAAACACAAATGATGCTATCATACACATGCTAGAAATAATATACAGTGGACCCTCGGTTTTCGTTGAAAATTCTTTCCAGAATGCTGTTTGAGTGCCGTTACCGAACGAATTTGTTCCCATAAGGACAAATGTAAATTAGATTACTCATTTCAGACCCCCAAAAATACACTTACAAAAGCACTTATGAAAATACACTTACATAATTGTTCGAGTTTGAGGTGAACGAAACCGAGGGTCCACTGTACACCGCTCTTGAAAAAAAGAAATCCCAATGGGAATCTTCATTGATTTACGTAAAGCTTTTGATACAGTTGACCATGATCTGTTACACCTAAAATTATCACACTATGGTATAAGAGGGCACTCCCTCAACTACCTAAAGTCATACCTTAGCGACAGAAGCCAATATGTGTCCACAAATGGTGCTAACTCTTCCACACAAACAATTACAGTTGGTGTCCCACAGGGAAGTGTTCTTGGCCCACTTCTCTTTCTCATTTACATAAACGACCTACCAAATGCATCTCAACTACTCAAACCCATAATATTTGCAGATGACACTACATACGTCTTCTCTCACCCATGCCCAGTCACACTAGCCAACACTGTAAATACTGAATTACAGAAAATATCTACCTGGATGATGACTAAAAAGCTTACTCTCAATGTTGACAAAACCTATTTCATTCAGTTTGGGAACAGAGCTACAAATGTTCCACTTAACATAATGATAAACAGATCACCTGTCACAAAACTCAGAGGGAAAATTCTTAGGAATCCACCTTGACAGTGGCCTCAAATTTTAGACACATATACAACAAATTTCCAAGAAAGTCTCCAAGACCGTAGGAATACTATCTAAGATAAGGTACTATGTTCCACAACCAGTTCTCCTTTCCCTTTATCACTCACTCATTTACCCCTATCTCACCTATGGAATCTGCGCATGGGGCTCAACAACAATAAATCACCTCAAACCATTAATAACACAACAAAAGGCTGCAGTCCGAATGATAACAAATTCCCATTCTAGACAACATACTCCACCAATATTCAAAAGTCTGAACTTACTCACCATACAAGACATCCATACTTTTTACAGTGCCTATTACATACATAGAACACTAAACTCAGATATTAACCCACAACTCAAAATTCTCCTAACCAACCTTAACAGGACACGTGAACATAACACAAGACACAGATCACTCTTCGATGTTCCTTGCATCCACCTCACACTATGTAAAAACGCAATGCACATTAAAGGCCCAAAAATTTGGAATTTATTACCTATGATTACCAAAGAAACCCGGTTTATACATCAATTCAAAACTCTGATAAAAAACCACCTACTCACCCAAAACTAAATACCCACTACTTTACATTACCTACAAAGTTAATAAATAACTTTCCACTGCTGATGCTGGATCTTGCCCTGTTCACTACTACTTTTTGTGTTCTGTGTGTTAGGAACTCGAAAATCCATCTGCCTACCTTCCCCGTAATGCCCATGACCCTCATTTTGTGCGCTATCACTCCATGATCGCATTTGTCAAACGCCTTAGCAAAATCTGTGTAAATCACATCTGCGTTTTGGTCGTCTTCCAATGCCTCCGTAATTCTGTCATAATGGTTCAGCAGCTGTGACAGGCATGATTGTCCCGCTCTAAAGCCATGCTGGTTGAGGTTATGTTGGTTGTGCTGGTCCATGAACTTTGTAATCTGCCGTCTCATCACTCTTTCGAAGACTTTTATGATGTGAGAAGTTAGGGCTACTGGTCTGTAATTTTTAGCTAGTGCTCTACTACCTCCCTTATGCAAAGGAGCTATGTCTGCACTCTTTAAGTCCTTCGGTATTTCACCTAGATCTAAGCTCTTTCTCCACCTATCATGGATAAGCATTTCGAGCAGACTAATCCTAATGTTTATAGTCTACTTAAAACTAGACATAGGATGGAGTGGTAAATTTTAGTTATGTATTAATGTATTACAAAAAAAGAGCTAGCAAAAAAAATTATTAGAAAAATTTACAGTAGAGGGGTAGCAAAAAAAAAAATTAGAACTAGTACAATTTACAATAGCAATATTTTAGGTGTGTATTAACACTTTAAACTGATTTAGTGATTTTAGGTTAATTGGAATTTCTTGAGTAGTTTAACTGGTTCTATGATTTCAAGCTAGGAAAGATTTTATAAGTAATGAGCAATGTCAAAAGTTGATGCTGAATTAGTTAAAAAAGAGCATATTTGAATATTTCAGTGGTTGTAGGGAAAGGGGGAAGCCAGGAAAATAACCCAGAAGCCGCTCATTTCTTGCCACTATGAAATCCACTTTGAGATACTTCTGGACTAACAACAGGAACAAAGCAACAATACATAACCCACCCCTCAAAAAAATACAGTGGTACCTCGAGTTACGATATTTTTTCGTTCGAGAATGCTGTTCAAGTGCCATTACCAAACGAATTTATCCCCATAAGGAATAATGTAAAATAGACTAGTCCTTTTACACCCCCAAAAATATACTTACAAAAGCATTTAAAAAAATAAACTTACATAAAAGGGCGATTTTGGGGACCATCGTAACTCGAGGTACCACTGTATATTTAAAACCACCCAAAAGTATATAATTAAGCTACATTTTTTAATTATTTCAAGCACTTCCTCAGTCAATACCGAGCGAATGCCGCTCACTCAGTAAACTTTTGTTTACTTCCATTCGTAGATTTCTTGTTTTTTTTCCCTATTTTATTTTTTTACGTAACTTATGTGGCCTGTGAGACCAAAGTAAGGTGCAATTTACATATATACACTCGTTGTTTGCAACACAATAACCGCACAAACATTATTATCATTACAGTATATTGTTTACAAAACTTGTTTACACAAACCAACAATACAAAAAATTCTTTATTACTATTGTTCTATAATATATATACAAATGTACAGTCACTGGACATGTTCATAGAAGTTCTGCAGCTTGTGGAACTCTTTGAAACATGGTTCTATGCACAGTGGTGTTTTACGTTCCTCACACATAAAACGAGTGTCTCTGCATTTTTATGGGCGTTTTTTGTATATGCACAGACAAAACACCTCTTGTGAGCAGTTTTCTTCAAAGTAGTAGCAGGCAGTTGTGTTAGGTATTTATCCTAGGTTGATGGTCATCTGGGTCGTCATTCTTCCTTCCTTCCTTCCTTCCTTCCTACATTCCTTCTTACCTTCCTTCCTTCCTACATTCCTTCTTACCTTCCTTCCTTCCTTCCTTCCTTCCTACCTACCTACCTACCTACCTTCCTTCCTTCCTTCCTTCCTAACTTCCTTCCTACCTACCTTCCTTACTACCTTTCATCTCATCCTTCTTTTCTTCCTTCTGGTTTCTATATACAGTGGTCCCTCGGTTTTCGCCGAAAATTTGTTCCAGAATGCTGCTCAAGTGCCATTACCGAACGAATTTACTTCCTTAAGAAATAATGTCACATAGGTTAGTCTATTTCAGACCCCCAAAAATACACTTGCAACAGCACTTACGAAAATACACTTACATAAATGTTCGAGTTTGGAGATGCATGAAAACCGAGGGACCACTGTATACACACACAGTCACTGGACACGTGCCTAGAACTGCTATAAGCTTCTGGAAGCTGGTTGTTGTGTCTGGGTCATCATTCCGTCCTTCCTTCCTTCCTACATTCCTTCTTACCTTCCTTCCTACATTCCTTCCTTCCTTTCATCTCGTCCTTCCTTTCTTCTGGTTTCTATATATACGCATATATAATCACTGGACACTTCATAGAATTGCTATTAGCTTCTGGAAGCTGGTTGTTGTTTCTGGGTTGTCATTCCTTCCTTCTTACCTTCCTTCCTACCTTCCTCCTACCCTCCTTCCTGCCTTCCTTCCTTCCTGCCTTCCTTCCTGCCTTCCTTCCTACCTTCCCTCTTACATGCCTTCCTACATGCCTTCCTTCCTACATTCCTTCCTTCCTACATTCCTACCTACCTACCTACCTACCTACCTACCTACCTACCTTCCTTCCTTTCATCTCATCCTTCCTTCCTTTCATCTCCTCCTTCCTTCCTTTCTTCCTTCTGGTTTCTATATATACACATATACGTATAGTCACTGGACACTTCATAGAACTGATATTTAGCTTCTGGAAGCTGGTTGTTGCGAGTGTGTGGACTTATAAATATGCTGAGTCAGGGTGCGGCTGCTGTCAAAATGACATATTATACCATCACTCACCACCCTCACTGCCTTGTCAACACCCATGGGGTCCCATGCTCTTTTTCCCCACAGTCCTTCCTACCTACTTGAGGCCTGGTCACAGACCGGGCCGCAGGGGCGTTGACCCCTGGAACTCTCTCCAGGTATACTCCAGGTCTCCAGGTATACTTACCTACCTACTTTCTTACCTACTTACTTATTTTCTTTCATTCTTTTTTCTTTCTTCCTTCTAGTATCCTGAGCATTGCTTTCGGTCACAAACTCCTCAAAACCATGAAATTCATCTTCACTGACACTTCCATCTGTGTTAGAGCTATCACTTGGAAAGAGAAGAGTCCCAGATTCGCCCGGAGTCAGATATTTCTTACCGCTAGGCATGCTGAACAAGGACTACTGAAATGGCGTTCCCACAATGCACCACTGGCTCCCCGATTTATTTTATACTGCACACACTGACCACACAGACCCATTCTCTCACATGTGGGCCTACCAGCTTTCTCCCACTTGATTTGAGGCCGCTAGAATTTATGCGTATTAATACATCAAACATTGGCTCATAAGACGTATATATATGACCAAAACAGTCAAAGGGTTAAACTGTAATTAACATTTTTCTTGAGAATTTTTCAGTAAGAATAGGAATCATGGAAGCATTTTTGCTATTTTCAATTTTCTTTTTTTCAACAAACCAACCATATCCCACCGAGGAAGGGTGACCTAAAAAGAAAAACGAAAGTTTCTCTTTTTAAATTCAGTAATGTATACAGGAGAAGGAGTTACTAGCCCCTTGCTCGCGGCATTTTAGTCTCCTCTTACAACACACATGGCTTATGGAGGAAGAATTCTGTTCCACTTCCCCATGGAGTTTAAAATATGTACGTATTAACTAACTTTCATGACAACTTGAAAAAAGTGTCTAAATTATAAATTTCCATTATTCAAAACTTTTATACATTGCTGGGACCTATAAATACTTTGTATATATTTATAGACAATAGTAAATGACCAAGGCAGGTGAAAATGTTCACCTGTTGGTGTGATTGTGACTATTTGAGTACTATTTCAGTACCTAATATTAGTGTTAGAACAAAGATTGGCTATGAAATCACAAGAACTATTATAAATTGTAATTATCAAAACATAAAAATTATATAAATTAAAATAAAAACGAGAAAAAAAAGTATATCGGCAACACTTCTGTAAGCGGCAGGACTTGATGTTGCCATCAGGCGAGCATCCAGGAACAACTTTGCGGGCTTGTATCTCGGTAAGTACTGCCCAAAAAATTTTTTTATCCTATAACATGTAGAAAAATGCGTTCTTCATTTTAAAAAACAAACACGATTTTTCTTTTTTTCAAAATATTCAAAGCACTACGCAAGTAAACGTAGATCTACATGTGGACAGTTTATCATACATGATTCCTTTGGGGTCCCAAGGCCCTCTCCGAAACTCGTTCTCAGGGTCACAAATTTTTCGGAAAAATATAAATTATTTTTTCTTATGAAATGATAATCTTTTTCCGATCATAATGCCACCAAAATTATGAAATTTGATGGAAAACTAACGGAATTATGCTCTCGTGAAGTTAGCGGTATCAATGACATCGGAGATTTCGCCCACTTTGAGCCCTATTTTCGGCAAATTCCAATGTTTAAGTCTACTAAAATTATAGCTATTTCACTAGAATTCCATTTGTTCTATCAATTGAGTATAAGAAACCACCAATTTACCAATTTGAACTACCAAATAAGGTGGTCAGAAATTTGCAATTTGGCCAATTTCACAAAATTTCAAAAGATGCTAATTTCAAAAGACGGTCCAGAATAAACAAGACAGACATTCCTTGCACTAAAATAACATTTTATCTGTTCATTAGTCACATCTCCAGGCCCCTCTTACATTACTTTTGCTTTCCATTTTGAATTTTTATTCTCACAAAAAATAGAAGATTTACTGTTATGTATACAACTGCATCATTGTAAAAATGGTATAAATAATATCAGCACACTTGTGCAAGAATATTAGACTACCCAGTTGATGTGCATTGGACGCATGGCGTGATTTGTTTACTCTTGAACATCAGCAAAAATCGAACATTTTCGCTACTTTGCGCTCAGTTTCAAGGTACTTGTCATCGTGAAACCAGTCAAAATTATTTCTATTTCTGTAACATATCATCCATTCTATCGAATGAGACTAAGAAAACGAGTATACAAGCATAAATACTATACGAAAATAGATAGACTGCAAAGTCGCTGTTTTAAACCAAAAACACGGTCAGTTTTTTTTTCATTATGCCATTATGCACTGTGTGGTGCAGGATTTTTTTATACTGCGCACACTGACCGCACAGACCCATTTTCTCACATCTAGGCCTACCAGCCTGTTTCCACTTGATTTGAGGGCACTAGAATTTAGGCATACTAGTACGACGAAAACCCTGGTGCGTAAGCCATACTAGTACGGCCGAAATCCCGAAAGGGTTAAGGGTTAAACCATTATTACAAACCTAAAAATGTATGTTTGTATCATAAATTATAGAGTAAAATATTAAATATTTGAAATTTTACCACTCTTTACCTGTCTAGACTTAACCCTTTGACTGTCCGACCCCAAATCCAAAAGTGTCGCAAAATATTTGAAAAAAAAATTCTTATGAAATGATAGAGAATCTTTCCCGATGGTAATGACACCAAAAGTACGAAATTTGATGGAAAACTTACAGAATTACACTCTCGCAAAGTTAGTGATGCATCAGCGATTTTGCACACTTTGAACCCTATTTTCAGACAATTCCTTTGTTCCAGTCGACAAAACTCATAGCTATTTCTTTAGAACTCCATTTGCTCTATCGATTGAGTACAAGAAACCACCCATTTACTGATTTCAACTACCCAATAAAGTTCTCAGAAATTGGCAATTTGGCAAATTTGAGGCAAATTAAAAGATGCCAATTTCAAAATAGGGTCCAGAATGAACAATGCAGACATTCCTGGCACTAAAATAAAAAAAATTCTGTTGATCAGACACGTCTCCAGGCCTCTCTTATATTATTCTTGCTTTCTATTTTGAATTTTTATTTACACAAAAAATATTTATTATGTAGACTACTGCATTATTGTAATAATTGTATAAATAATGTCAACCCATATGGCTAGTTGGACATTTATTGGACAATGACATCATTTGATTACTCTTGAACATCAGAAAAAATCGAACATTTCCGCTAATTTGAGCTCAATTTCAAGGTCCTTTTCATCGTGAAACCAATCAAAATCATCTCTTTTCTGTAATATGTCTTCCATTCTATCAAATGAGACCAAGAAAATGAGAATACAACCATAAATACTATACGAAAATACAGTGGACCCCGCAAATCGGCCAGTCTGATTATCGGCCACCTCGATTTTCAATCGTTTTTCGGCACAATTTTCCCCAATTATCGGCCATTCCCGATTATCGGCCGCGTACCAGACCTGTCCTGGAGCTGCCTTCTTCAGAGATTATGGAAATTTGTTCAATGTGGAATGAGGTGCAAAGTTTCGTTGAACAATTTCACCCTGAGCAAGCTGAAATAAGCCTTCTCTGCAACAAGTTCAGTGACAGAGCCATATTGCACTTCAGGAACATGTTAAAGAGGCACCAGAAACAGAGCACTCTTGACAGTTATTTTGTGCAACAGGGGTCTAGTGACTGTGAAGCTGGTCCTAGTGGCATTAAAAGACAAAGAAGGAAGTAACTCCAGAGAGGGACTTGTTACCTGAAGTCCTTTTGGAGGGATTCCCTTCC